>CAUYQV010187485.1:0-16438 GCA_963574575.1 Galagoides demidoff | reverse complement strand
AGCTATACGTTGAATATTATTATTATTATTTTATTTTTTTATTTTTTTTGAGACGGAGCCTCAAGCTATCCCCCTGGGTAGAGTGCCATGGCATCACAGCTCACAGCAACCTCCAACTCCTGGGTTCAAGCGAGTCTCCTGCCTCCACCTCCCAAGTAGCTGGGACCACAGGCGCCCGCCAAAATGCCCGGCCATTTTTTGGTTGCAGCCATTACTGTTGTTTGGCGGGCCCGGGCTGGGGATTCAAACCCACCACCTTAGGTGTATGTGGCTGGCGCCTTAGCCGATTGAGCTACAGGCGCTGAGCCACGTTGAATATTATTAAGGAAGATGAATATAGTCAGGATTCTAAATCCAACTTTAGGATCCATTTCCAAAGCCCACAAAAGATTTTGGAAACAGTCAGGTATGCAGAATTTTTATTGCCAGAGTATCTTTAACTAAAAATGTTTAGTTACCTCCATGTTTCACCTGATACTTTGCCTTCCACATACAAGTTATGAGATTGTATCATAATAATGGATAATGGGAAACAACTTCTCCCAGAGATGCAGCCATAGATCACACAGGACAATGGAAAATAGTTCCTGTGGCAAAATAAGTATCTAATGAGGAAGCCCCACACATTGTCTCCCATTGCTTTTTAAAGTAGGCATTCAGAAGCTCCATTAGCCACTGGTAGTCGCATTCCCCTTGGTAAATTATGTAAACTCTGAGATTCTGTTTGCATATGTGAAAAACAGAAGGGATAATTTTTTAGATTGTAAAAATATAGAGAAAAAACTATATAAACTATGTATGTAAATATTAAGCATCCCACTTGCCATCTAGGTTGTCTTAGCACACTCTTACTACTATAGAATAGTACCTTAGACTGCATAATATAAATAGTAGAATTTTTTTTTCAATAAAACTATAGGCTGTGACTGCAAACTAATAAAGCTTTTTTTTGGAAAGAAGTATGGAGAATTCTAAAGGAACTAAAAGTTGGCCTACCATTTGATCCCACAATATCTTTACTAGGTATCTCCCAAGATGAACAAAAATCTTTTTACAAAAAAGACATTTGCACCAAAATATTTATTGCAGCCTAATTCACAATAGCCAAGGTGTGGAAGCAGCCTAAATGCCCATCAACCCATGAATGAATAAACAAATTGTGTTATATATGTATACCATGGCATACCATGCAGCCATTAAAAAAAGAGGAGATTTTATATCTTTTATGCTTACCTGGATGGAGCTGGAACATATCCTTCTTAGTAAAGTATCACAAGAATGGGGAAAAAAAAATTATCCAATGTACTCAATACTATGATGAAACCAACACAGAAACACTTACCCAGAAAGAAAGAGGAAGGAGAAAGAAGGGGAAGGGGGAGGAACAGTGGAGGGCGGGTATTTGGCGGGATATCATCTAATGTACACAGTGCAAGGATACATTGCAAAACATCTAAGAGTGTATTATTAATGTCTTACTACAAAAAATAAGTTAGTGAGAGGATGGTTATGTTAATTAGTTTAAGTATTCCACATTGTATGTCTAATCATCACATTGTACCCCATAAATGTATACAGTTGTGATTTAATAAATATTAAGTTTAAAAAAAAAAGTAGACTGAGAAGTCCAAGGTCAATGTGCTAGCAGTTTCCACCTCCAGTAAAGGCTGCTCTCTGTTTCCAAGATGGTGCAATTTTACTGTGTGCACACAGAGTAGAAGAGCAGAGGCTGGTGGAAACTCTTTGAAGCTTCTTACAGGAGCATTAATCCCATTCACAAATGTGACACTCTTGTGACTTAATCATTCCCCAAAGGCCCTACCTTTTAATGCTATTACCTTGGAGATTAAATTTTAACATAAATTATGGAAGGACACAATCATTTAAACCATATCATAGGTAATCCCAAACGCCACTTGTTTTTGATTATTATAAGAAAAAAAAATTAGAAGTTGGTTATTTAATTCAAAGAATCTACTCTATAAAAAATCGTGTATATATATATATTTCATTTTAGTCTGTGTGGTTGTCATTGTAGGTCAGAACGCTAACGTAAAAACGTTGTTTTAGACTTAGGTCTTTACAAATAGTATTTATTTGAAAGGAAAATACGCATATTAAAATCCACCTGTTATTTTGTCTAAACATTTACACAAGAACTTTCAAGTCAATAATAAAATGTTATTTATGCTCAGAATCCTTATGTAAAAGACATTTAATTGGAAGAGGTGAATGCTATCCTGTAATAGAAATGGGTTTCTTTACATAGCTGTCATGCACATATACTGGGTGGGTCAAAAATATATGCATATTTTAAGTGATCTTGTTGAAAGTAAAATCAATCATTACCAAAAGTATATTAATTGAAGGTAAAATGGATGTGTGTAGTATGTTCAGGTACACTTGACTAGAAAGGGTACCTTCAATTCAACTCAAGGATTAATACATAAAAAATTACTTATAATATATATTTTATATTTAAATATATATATAAATGTATATATGATATACTCTATGCTTTGAGGAGCTATGTCATATGTAACTGAAATGTACATTTTTCATGATATCATTGTGTCTATTTACAGATACAATTCAAATTACATCCTAGAACTTCCATCTCAATGAAGTTAAGATGTATAGTCTGCATCTAATTCTGCTCATTTCCTGTGTATTAATCATCAATGAAACGCAGTAATACAAAGTTTCTATCTCTAAAGTGAATGGAATGGAGAGTGTACAGTGTAGCCTTGACTGAGAACTTGAAATTTATTTGTTCAGTTTCCTGACTGTCATGATTGTATTTAAAAGACTGTAATCCATCCTAAGGTTTCACTTCGGTCTCTCTTCACAAATTTTTTTCCTTCAAATGTTCTGGCTGTTATTTTTTGTTTTCCAGTTTGTCTTGAATGTACAACAGAAGCCAATATGAGGTAATTATTTCTACGCCCTAAACAGCGTATTCCCATCTTTCCTTGCATGTATGCTTTCCCTCCATTAGAGTTCTGCATTCTTATTTTTATTTCCTTTTCTACACTTTTGTGTATTTTTCTTTACACTTTTAAGAGATTAACCCTCATCAATTTAATGCTCACAGACTTACAGTCATTGCTGTTGTTGCTTTGAAAACTCAGCATGTTCATTAATAATTAAACTAATGTGTTTAAAATATTTTTAAATACTAAGTTATTTAAAATGAGGCATTTTACAAATAAAAGTTGTATGCGGATCATGGGAAACTCTGAGGTAATACAGGATGTAGCAAACAAAAAACATGATCAAAGGACTCTCAGAGCAAGGGAATGAAGATGAAGCATGTTAACATTTGGAGCAAAGATCATTAAACAGCACTTATTCTGGCTAGGGTTAAGGGCACGGTCTTAGAACAGATGCAGTAATATTGGACTCTGAGCAAGCTGTGCACACTCTTTGATCTTATACTCATCATCTCTAAAATACAGTGGTGGGTGAAAATATTATTAATCAGGTTATAACATTTTCATATAACATACATATTTAAAATATGCCTGACACAGAAAAAGTTCTTGTTGATTTTTTTATAATCACTATGGCAATGAATCAATGTTGAAATACATCAGCGCTCTGTGGTACAGATCTAGACAGATCAAATTTACCGTTTTCTCAGTCAGAACATAGTGGAGCAGGTTCGCTGTGTACTGATTTCAATGCAGGACTGACAGATACCATCTACCAGTCTAAATCCACCTACAGGAGTCTGATAATATAACACATTCATACAAAAATTAAAGCCAAGCAACTTCACTACTCATAGATAAGCAACAAAGGAATCCTAAGATACATGGTCAGCCTGACTCTTGAAGCGCAGAATACCTGCCAGGGCAGGCAGAGACTCATCTGTGAATTCGACACATTGCACTGTAATTGAAGGATCCTGAAAGTTTGCTCTTGCTTGAGTTTTATACCTTGGTTCAATTCAAATTCAAAAAACTTGAATTGGCTAAAATATTGCAGGTCCATTATTTGCATTGCAGGACAAGAACAAGCCCTGGTCTGTTTGGAACAGTTCTTCCTCTTTATTTCAGATGTCGAAATCTCAGCACATTCTACTACGAGAACAGAGGGAAGAGGTGGGTCATCAAAGAAATTTGGAGATTTCTCCATCACTCCTGAGTCTGAAATACATATCTATTATCTTGTTAATTATTTACAAAGATCCTACTATGCACCTGGCACTGTACTAAGTAAGAAAAAAAGATGTGGTTTTCTAATAAACTCATAGCCCAGCAGATGAGATGGCACATGTGTCACACAACTAATTTTAGTAATTGATACTCTTGGTAAACACTTACTGTAACTCACTAGTTAATAGACATATTCAAAATGCTGCAGGTGCAATTATTAACAAAACACAGAGAAATGTATCTATTGTACACAGAAGTTGTGATGTTTCAAAATATCCCAAATGTCAAAATATATAGTGATAAGGAGAAATGAAGCATGGAAGTGAGGAAGTGGGGTAAAATAAGAAAGGTGCCAGTTGGAAGTTTGATGTAATCATGATTTCCCTGGAAAGTCCTCCTAATAGGGCCCTATTGAGCTAGGACCTAATTGGGATTACCAAGCAAGGAAAGGGAAGGAGCTGGGTGGGGTGCTGTGGCTCATGCCTGAGTCTTACAGTAAGTGTTTACAGAGAATATCCATTACTAGCATTCTTGGAGGCCGAGGTGGGAGGATCCATCACCTGTGCCCAGAAGTTCAAGGCCAGCCTGAGCAAAAGTGAGACCCTATCTCTACTAAAAATAGAAAACTTTGGCGGGTCTTGTGGCAGTCCCTATAGTCTTAGCTACTGAGGAAGCTAAGGTAGGAGGATCACCTGAACTCTGAAATTCGAGGTTGCTGTGAGCTAGGATGATAATTCTAGCCTGGGTACAGTGAGGATCTGCCTCAAAAAAACAAGTGCGGTGCCTGTGGCTCAAAGGAGTAGGGTGCTGGCCCCCTATGCCAAAGGTGGTGGATTCAAACCCAGACCCGGCTAAAAACTGCAAAAAAATAAAAAATAAAATAAAAAGACAAAACAAAACAAAAAAAAAAGGAAAAGAAAAGAAAAGAAAAAGAGCCCTATAGGCAGAAATGATCATAAGTGAAAATGTCCCGTGGTGGAACAGATTATTAGCATTCCAAAGAGCAAACATGCTCCTGTCGTTGGAGAAGAAACAACAATATCAGACAATTTCGTTATCTATTCTAGACCTTCTGATTGCCAGCTTTTAAGTGTCAACTGAGGGCTGTTCTTTTCATTCCTGTATTTTATATGCCTTTACATCAGACTGACATGGGCTTCTTCCCAACTGCCATTCCATTACTAATATAAACAACAAAGTTAATGCTCTGTATCTGTGAACACAGGTCATTCATTCTATTACTACTGGTCTTGTAATTCTGCTCTCTGTATTGTGAAGAGGCCAGACTCTAGAGTTAGCCTGGGTCTGATGTTCATAGGTAACATTTATTAGCTATGTGACTTGGGGAAATGATTGAATTTTCAGAGGCTCATTTTGCTCACCTATAAAATGAAAGGCAATAACGCTATCTATTACATAGTATTGTGGTGTTAACATGACAGCTTTGTGTGAGACAGTACAGTTAGTACTGTTCTGGCATCATAATAAAATATTAAGGGATTTGTGAATTTTAATGAACATAATAATAGGAGCAAAAATATTCTTATTGCAATAGAATCAATGTGACATAAGATTGCAGATGATCTAACTTTCCTAAACAACTTTTCTTCTCTGTCACTCTTTTGAATTATAAAGACTTGAGATGTTTTATTTGCTTAGAACACAAACCATAAGTTCCTCAAATAGATAATTGCCTGGACTATTTTATTTTTCTTTGGTGGTTATTGCTTGTGTCTAAAATATCTTTAATTCTTCCTGGAATGAAAGTTGCCCCAAAATAAAAAAGGCTCTCTCATTTAGCAATGCCTATCATGGCAAGGGATGGCTACTTTCTTTTCTTTTTTTGGGGGGGATGGCTACTTTCAATGCTTCATTGTGGCTAAATAGATAATCAAAGGTTTTTATTTTTAGTTTTTAAATTCTCATTGTAGAGCTTTGGCTCTTTCTTGGGTAATGAAGGCACCTGAATAACTAACATTCAAGTCAATGATGTGTTACTACATAAGTGTACATAGAACAATGTTCAACTTTTATTTAATAGAACATCATTCCAGCTCCAAATACGTTACAAAAAGTAAATAAATAAATGGAAGGATGGCATTGAGTTATTTTTAGGAACAAAATTTGTAATCTCTCTGCCATAATGACAATGATCTCTATTATTACATTTTCATAAGTGAACCATTTTAAATTTAAATAATGCATATAAATGAGCTATCAGTAAAAGTGTCCCATTAATTTGGTGAGAAATTGGCAAAGATATATATTACACATTGTCACCCTATTTCTCAAAGACAATTATTTTTTACTCTCTATGTCATTCATTTTTAACATTATACACACACACTGAATTCACATCTCTTTCCAAAAGAAATGAGATTTTCACTTTAAATCGCTTGGGTATAAATGTAAGGTCAAGCTGGTGGCAAGTGTATCTGAAGGAGACCAGATCTATTACTTGAAAGTGGTACTTGATATTTCTTACCCTAGGTGATGGAATCGGCTTCCTTTCCTGGCTGAAAAATCTCAATTTAGTTATAATACCTCTAATTTACTGATTTTAGTTGGAGAATGAATTGGATGTAAGATACACATAATTAGATTTAAATGATTGAAACCATTTTGTTCGTTCTGAGAAAATAACAATCTTAAGCAAATAATATCTCTTCTTAAAACTGGCAAAAGATTGAACAAAATACACTAGTACTCTTTCCAATTACTTTGAAAATTTTGGTTATAAAGTTAGAAGACTTAAAAATCCCCACTTTTGAAAGTACCTATTGAAATATATGTTATTCTTGTTAAAATAGTTCATGTAAGATGCTATTTTTTTATTCCTATGATATAGTCTTGCACAAAATAAATTTTGAACATACTTTGACTTTCCTTATTTGTAGTATTTGATTATATTCAGGAACTGGAAATCTGTCTTTTGTGGAGAATTTGGTATTTTTGATACAATCTAAAGCTATTTAGAGCTTAGGATCAATAAAAAGTGATGAAAGATTTGAAAAAGAGGAGGCTAACACAGTGAATTAGAAAGCAGGATAATACCATTTTTAATAAAAAATAATATGTGACTGTAACACAGGAAAAATAATATTTCTAGAGCTCAAACCATATTTGGAGAAAATATAATAAAAGACAATATTGATATTATTACTGCAGAGGTAATATAAGTATGTATCAACTCAATGTGATTATAGTGTACCACCAAATCTTGTTTAAATTATATTTGGATTTATTCTACAAATATAACCAAATTTTAATCATATTTTAATATACTGAGATAAAAGGTTTACCATGGCTTTAATTTCAATACCATGGATTGAGTATAGGCTTCCCTTCACCTCAGAGGCAACAAAATGATAACCCACACATAAAAATAAGGATATAAAAAGGCCAGGATCCATGTGGGAAACACTTGTAGCAGAAAACAAACAGGAACAAACAGTTATGAACTCAAACTTGAGGACCTCTTTAACTTGGTCCCCTAAAGTAACTAAGAGTTACACTGTAATTTACTGACAGTGGGGTCTAGAGGACTGTACAGGGCTTTGAAGGGCTGGGAGACAAATCTGCACAATTACAAAAGGCAGACACAGTGGTGAAACTGGATGCCAGAAATGCTGCACTTTTGTTATCAGGGTCAAAATAATATCCCTGCCAAACTAATATTATTATACTAATTTGCAATTAGTGTTTGCATAGAAAAGTAGACTTAGAAACAGAACTGGGAAACAATCAGTAATCACAGCAACAATAAAAGCTCATATAGAGTCATTTATTATATCACAAGGGAGCATTGTTAATAAGTTCAGGAAAAAAGTAATGATCCATAAAAGTGATTGGAAAAAAGGTTATCTATAGTGAGTTATGATGTAACTGAATTTCTACTTTGCAGACTACATCATGGGTTACAGAGATTAAAGATATAAACCTAAAAATACACTATAATTCTTTGGAAAATAACATACAAGAGCATCTTCATAATTTGAGTGTTGGAAAATATTTCTGAAATAAGGCACAACAAGGACAAATCACACAGAAAGAAGTGAGTTCAGCTACATGACACTGAGAACTTCGGTTCATTAAAAGATACTATCAGGATAAAGTGATCGAAAAAAATACCATCTGTATATTTGTAACACATACACTTTTTTTTTTTGAGGCAGAGTCTCACTTTGTCATCCTCCCGTCACAGCTCATAGCAACCTCAAATTCTTGGGCTTAGGCAATTCTCTTGCCTTGGCCTCCCAAGTAGCAGGGACTACAGGTGCCCACCACAGCAGCTGGCTATTATTTTAGACACAAGATCTCATTCTGGCTCAGGCTAGTCTCAAACTCATCAGCTCAAGCAATCCACTCTCCTTGGCCTCCCAGAGTGCTAGGATTATAAGCATGAGCCACCATGCCCGGTCATAGCACATTTTTAGCAACATACAAAACCAAACGATATTCAGTATACAGAATTTATAACAAAAATTAAGAACTCTTAAGAAAACAACTAAATAGAAAAATCAACAGCACCCATGAAAATAAACAAGCATGCCACATAAATAAATTATGAATGACCATACGTACATGATGTGGTACTCAAACTCAGCATGGATTATGGAAATACTGATGAAAGGAAATATCAGATATTATGTCACATTAGTTGGGTTAACAAAAAAATTAAATATTAAAATATCAAGTGTTGGTAAACCTATGGAGCATTTGAATCATTAGAGATTATAATCATTTTGGCTAATTAATTTGCATTTTCAAGTAAAAATATGCACAGGCGATGGCCCTGAAGTTGTGTTACTCTGAGGAAATGCAGTTGTACTCTAACCTATGTACATGAATGTTCACCCTAGCACTGCATACAACAGAAATACATGCAACATCTCCAGTGTTCCTAAGTAGAATAATAGAAAAAAAATTGTGTTATTTTAACAAAAATGGAGATATTTTCGCAGTGAAAATCACTCGATCTGCATTCCTCAACATGGCTAAATCTCATCAGAGAAGAGAGTCACATATGATATATTTCTTTCCATAAATTTGAACGCAGGACAAAATGAAAACGTATTTCCTGGGTCACATAAATATAGTAAATCTATAAAACAAAGAATGGTAATGAGTCATAGATATTTGATGTATGATTATCTCTGTCGGAATGTGGCCCCTGAGACACAAACCATCAAGAAAGTAAAAAATATAAATCAAATATAGAGAGAAATGGTGATAGCAATAATCTCACTCTTTATTTATATTCCATAAACTGCATGAGTTTCAAATTTTAATACTAATTTTTGATATATACAAAATTATACTTAGTACAATAAATGTTTATACATTTTATTAAGTATTTAAACATACACAGCTGTTTTTTATTGTTATTTTTTTTGAGATGGAGCCATCTTCAACAGTTTCTGAATAAACTGCCGCGTAACCTGAGTACTATCCATATCTGATTCTTTTATGTAGGATTTCCCCGAGTTTTATGTATTGTATTTGATCTACCACTGCCACTTCATGTCCAGTTAGATGCTGGTCATTAGAGCCATTGGGGAAACCTTCCTGAACTTTGCCCTGTACCTCCTAGGTATTTTCTCTTTTGATTATTATTATTTTTTTTCACTTAATACGCTATGGATTCTTAGCACTAAGAATGTCTGGTAGAAAAATTTTGTTTCTCATTTTAAAGTAGATAATGAAACTTTCTTAAACTACTAGAGTTTGAAAGCAGTCTATATGGGAACTAAAGTATCAATGGTTCTCCTGAGTTCTAAACTATCTATCGCTATTACCATTTTCATCACTATCTACCTTCCATTTTCATTATCTTCTAAAAACAAATGGGGAAATTATTCCTGAACATATTAGATACCCACGATCAGTAAGAATACATAAACACATGTGATTTATCCTTCAAAAAAACAAACCAAAACTGTCAACATTACATTTGTTATGCTATTAGTTTTTAGAACAAGAATGTGATTTTATATAGACTTCCTTTTTAAAAATTTCTATTAATTTTCAAAGGAGACAATTTCAGTAATTCCTTATCTTTAAGTAAGCTAATACATCTAAGTATATTAAAGTTAATTTAGTATTTTTATCCTTATTTATAAAAGTAAAAGTTCACTATTTGTCTAGTTGGTACAAATTCATAATGAATATTTTCTCCAATATTAAAAAAAATGTTTAGCAACATTGCTTTGATCTGATTTGGACTAACACAATTCTCATTTTTGTTTTTATTTTTTGTTTCTTTTTGAGACACAGTCTCAAGCTGTTGCCCTGGGTAGAGTGCTGTGGCATCACAGCTCACAGCAACCTCAAACTCCTGGGCTTAGGCAATTCTCTTGCCTCAGCCTCCCAAGTATCTGGGACTACAGGCACCTGCCACAACACCTGGCTGTTTTTTGTTACAATCGTCATTGTTGCTTAGCTGGCCTGGGCTGGGTTCGAACCCACCACCCTCGGTGTATATGGCTGATGCCGCAACCACTGTCCTACAGTGCCAAGGTGAACACAATGTTTTTGGTTGTGGAGAGTTGTCTGATTCCATTGTGCACTTTGAGGATTTCTTTGAGGGTAATATTTGTGCACATATGTCCACATTGGTCCAATTTTATAGTAAATACATGTGGTGTTTCTTTATCCATTATTTAGATACTCTGTTTAGAATAATTGTCTCCAGTTTCATCCAAAATATTTAGAAAATAAATTAATTTATCCTTTTTATGGTTGAGTAGTATCCCATGGTATACTTATGCCATATTTTGTTAATCCATTCATGAATTGAAGAACACATTGGTTGATTCTACATCTTTGCAATTGTGAATTGTGCCTCCATAAATTCTACAACGCAGGTGCCTTTTTGACAAAATGACCCACCCCCCACACACTTTAGATAGAGGCCTAGTAGTGGGATTGCTGGATTGAATGGTAGGTCTACTTTTGGTTCTGTGAGGAATCTCCATCCTGTCTCTCATAGAACATGTACTAATTTGTAGTCTCACCAAAAGTATATCAGTATTCCTTTGTCTCCACATCCATGACAGGTTCTATTATTTTGGGGCTTTGTAATAAAAGCCATTCTAACTGGGGCAAGGCAATATTTCACTTTAATTTTGATTTGGATTATTTTGATGATTACTGACAAGAATTTTTCCATGTTTTTATTGGCTATTTATTTATATTCTTTTCAGAAGCTTCTATTCATGTCTTTTGCCCACTTTTTAGTGGCTTTGTTTGTTTTTCTTTTACTGAGTTGTTTGAGGACCTGGTAGATTCTGGGCATTAGACATTTATTGGATATATAGTATGTGAATATTTTCTCCCATTCTGTAAGTTGTCTATTTCTCTATCAATTATTTATTTAGCTGTGGAGCAATTTTTAATTTAATAAAGTCTCATTTATTTACTTTATTTTTTTGCTGTGGTTGGCATTGTGATATATATATATATAATAAACTATTTCTCTAGCTCAAAAAGTTTTTCCCACATTTTCTTCTAGAATTTTGCCTCACATTTAAGTCTTTATACATCTTGAATTAATTTTTATGAGTAGTGAGAACTATGGGAACTGTACCATTTTAATCATGGCTATCCAAATTTCCCAGGACCATTTATTGAACACCTCCCATGACTCAATGAAGAAGACAAATAATGAGCAGTGAGATCAAATAAGTAATAACAATATTCCAACAAAAAATCCAACTAAACAATAAATGATTCAGAAGGTCTTTAGAACTTAATAGAGAAAGATGAAGAAGAGAAAAGATGTGAAAAAGCTAATGAAGATATTCCTAGTGATATATATCATTTATCATTTAATCCATAAATCAGTATTCTTTTTGCAAAAAGAATACATTTTATGGAAAATTATAAATTATCTTGAACTACCATTCTAAATTAATAAAAATAATAAGTTTAAAGTACATAAAATTATATTGAAGAGAGAAATAATAGTAGCCAATTACTTTATTTGAATAGACACAGAAGACCATGTAAAATGAAGCATTGGTGGTAATACAATGTCTAGCTTTCATACATTGGTAGAGAAATGCATGTTTGCTGCAATACAGCAAAAGAGAAATTAAATAAAAAGCAGTAGAAAATAAAATCAAACTCACAGATTAATAATAGGAAATCAGAAGTAAATAGCAACTTGATCAAATAAGCAAAATATTGACTATATAAAGATAAATCATAAAATGAAATGGGTTATAAACTTGGATAATATAAAAGAAACAAGTCATGCACTTTTACACCAAATTCAAAATGAATAAAATATCTCGTTAAAATCAAAGCAGTTTGGATGAAAAAAAAATAATCTTGTTGTAGAAACATCCGATGCACTTATTTTAAAAGAATAAACTATTTATACTATACAATTTTAATTTTATTTACAAATAAACTTAAGAAATGAATAAACACTTAGTCCTAAAATAGAAAATAAAATTCCCCTGTATTATTGTATAATACTATTCTTCAATAAAAGGAAAACTAAATAAATATTTTAAAAATAAAGCTTTTTTTAGTATAGGTGTTCTTATTGTACTTGTATTTATGTTGGACAAAATAACAAAATATTACTCAATATTCATTAATTATAAAAAATTTAATGTCTGTATTCCTAGATAACTCATGGACAAAAGATAAATCTAAAAGGGCAAGTAGAAATAAAGTAATTGAACAGTGTGTTTATAGTCAAATATTCATAGAAAGTAAAATTATTTTCAGGAAAATTGGGTAGTGCTAAATATTTATAAAATGAAAGAAAAGGTATTAAACTTCAAAACAAACCAATTAATGAGGTAAGGGAAAATGAAAAGAAGAATTAATAGAAAAACCTAAATTCAAAATTAAATAAATATTAAATAAAATGATACATAAATATAAAAGTATACAAATTATTAACTGATAAGTTTATAACTGTTCACAAATGCTATTATAGAAAGGAATAATATAAAAATTGATAGAAATGATAAATGTGTCAATATCATAGTTTAGAAGCATTAAAGATTTAGAAGGTAAGTTATACACATTTCTTAACAGCAAGTCATGAAACTTCAAGAAGAATAGACCTTAACTATTAAAAGTCTACTACTAAACATGTAACATAACTCATAAATTTGACAGTTGATATAAAACTATAAGATATTATATTACATGTTGTTAGAAGATGTAAAACCAGGAGACAAATTATTATTATTGTATTTAGAGGAGGAAAATGAATTGAAAATGATGATTTTCTTAAGTACAATGTCAAAGAATAGAAAATTTTTAAAAAGAGAGATTGCTTTTACCATATGAAGAATATATTCTAGCAATAAAGGATGGTTCCATAATTAGTCCATACTTGTAATGAAATGAAAAAGTTGAATCCATTATTGATTATAGAGAGGAGAAAGGGAGAAATACAGTGGTCAGACATGATCTCTCTGAGAAGACAGGTTTCTTCACTCAGTTTAGGGTATCTGGGTAGCATCATATTTAGCAATCGGTGGGCTTTCCCAGGTCAAATGGATTGACACCATCTGTAAAAGAGTGGTTATTCTGGTGGGAATATCATTAAACAATCCTCAGAGGGATGTTTCTTGAGTACATCTGTCCTTCATTGGCAGGCTTTCAGAAAGGATGGTCTGACACAGCTTTCAAGCTTGCAAAATTGAATTCACTACAGTAAATTGAACAAGTTTAAATCTGGTTCTGCTGACTACTATTTCTATTGCTATAGACCACAACTACCGAATGTTACTTGTGTATCTCACCTGTAATGTTGATTCATGAATGGTTAATGATTGCAGTGATTTTCCCAAGGTAATCTAAAATAAAATTGAAGTCTATTTTATTGTCTCTAATTATTCGGGTTAAGAACATTTCTTTTCTCTAATTGCTCAGTCTGAACTACTTACTGTGTAAGTAAATGTAAAAGAATACAAGTTTTTAAAACATCTCGAGTTGTTTAATTTGAACAAGATCAACTTGCTCAGGACTTTTCTGCAGAAAGCTTTTACCCATTTAATTCTTTGTAAGGAGAAAATTGTATAGGTTCATTCCAGTGGAACAGCCAGAAACCCTCCATGTAGAGTCTTTAATGCACATACTGTCTTGTGTCTATTAAGATGTTTTTCAAAGGATCTTCTATTTTCCAAAGGAACCAATGTAATTAGACAGAAAGTTTTTGAAGTTAGAGGCAAGTCCAAGTTATGAAAATTATATTAGCTATACCTGAAACTTTGGTTGGAAAAGTTGGAATGTCTTAGGTGGGAAGCACAAAATCTAATGCAAGTTTGGACTTCCCTAAAATTTTTCTCCGTTAGTGATTAATTTTGTGGCAAAGTGGCACCCATGTGGTGGTTTATTTCATGTCTATTTGATTTTTACCTGGTGTCATCAATAGACATTATAATTTTGTTAAATCTTATCTTCATGGATATTACAACTTGAAAATTCTGAATGTAATTTTTTTTTAAGAATCCAACGGCCAGATTTTATGTCTCTATTATCAAATATTTACATTTCTCTTTAGATTTACAATTTTTCTTCTTTTCTATATGTGGTCCTTTATAGGGACTTTCTACAGAATATCTTATTAAGCATAATCATATATAGTTCGTTTCTACAGTATTTTTTTATAATGGCGTGTAATAGCTTCTTCTGTCTTAGAGAGCACTTATCTGAACTTTTGTATTTGGGACAGCATAAAAACTATGTGATTCGCATTTGCTGTTTATTTTCAAAGTTAAGCAAGTTGTGCTTTAACAGCATTTGCAATTAAAAAATTATTTAAAAATCTGTTATATGTATATACAAGTATACTGACAATAACTATAAACATTTATTATGAATATATTGACATTTTTCTTCAAGTAATATTATGTTCCCTAGAAAGGTCCATAAGTCAGTCATTTGGACAATATATATTTTGGTAAAGAATTGGAATTTTTAAGAGATTACATTCCTTATTGAATATTGAGCCTGGTATTTTTTAAATTATGACAATTTCTCCTATAAACTTCATCAGCACACAATGCTAAGCCCAAATTTGGTATTAGAATTTTCTAGATAATCAAAAGTGCAGCTTTGCATAATAGACAACAAACAGGAAGACTAAAGAAAATAAGCAGCTTAATGAGAAAAAAATTAATAACCTTATACAAATCTACTCAATTTAAAAATTTTTGAAGTCTAGTTAACACATACAAAACCCTATGAATAGTGATATTTAAAAACTACCTATTCAGTTACAAATTCTAGAAAACAAAGAAAGTTAAGCCATTAGAATCGAACTAATCAAAGTTCAGATTGTGGTTTAGACTGATTCATCTGGCAGCCTATTGGAAAGACAAAATAAGTTTGGGCACAAGGGACTTATTGAGGACACTTGTGGGTTCAAAGATTTCCTGAAATTCAGCCAAATAAGTGTAACGTCTATAATTCTCATAGAATGATGTGAAATACAAAGAGACATTTCACTTTATTGCTTGTTATAATAAAGATCTAGTCTGGTCAGGCACAGGTTCTTAGAGCTGAACAGATTGTTGATCTTACAGGCTGTGATGGTCAATCTGATAGCCACGAACCAATGCAAATATAAGAATTTAAATACCAAAAAAATTACATACGTTTAAAAATCAGTACCTTGACCACACTTGTCATGTTTCCGGTGACCAATTAGCCACATGTAGTTGGAAGCTATCACACTGAACATTAGGATATAGCTACTTTCCTCAGTGAAGAAAGTTCTCTTGCAAAGCATTGTTATAGAGGATTTTTGGAAGAATATCAGAGATTCAATGGATTGATACAATGTGTAGAAGAAAGATTATTTGAAGAACAGTTTTGTGGAAGGGTTGTCATTCAAAAATGTTCTCTTTGGAGCGAGTCCATCTCTGGCCAGTTTTTGTTTTTTTTAAGT
Source organism: Galagoides demidoff (assembly GCA_963574575.1). Lineage (NCBI taxonomy): Eukaryota > Metazoa > Chordata > Mammalia > Primates > Galagidae > Galagoides > Galagoides demidoff. The sequence continues at coordinate 355 of CAUYQV010187485.1, read as the reverse complement.
GGGAAGGATGAGAGCAGAGATGTGAGACTGACACTGATTGTTGGATTAAAAAAGGCGAGTTGTTGTTCTGCTCTAGAATAATCAGAATTCCAAATTCTGTATATGAGAAAGTCTTTTAATCATAAATAACAGAAAAATACACAAAAGATAGCCGAATATAATGATCTATCAATCACTTAAATAAAATATAAATAAAATTACTGAACAACATAACTATCTTTCAATGCATACTGTGCTTTATTAAATAACAAATGTCTATCTGGAGAAGAATAAAACTACACCTGTATTGTATTTTACACCCTGTACAAATATAAAATCCACATACATCTAAACTACCAAAATAAAGCAAAATGCC
>CAUYQV010187483.1:0-32287 GCA_963574575.1 Galagoides demidoff | reverse complement strand
AGCAACCTCCAACTCCTGGGCTCAAGCGAGTCTCCTGCCTCCGCCTCCCAAGTAGCTGGGACCACAGGTGCCCGCCACAACGCCTGGCCATTTTTTGGTTGCAGCCATCATTGTTGTTTGGCGGGCCCAGGCTGGGGATTCAAACCCTCCACCTTAGGTGTATGTGGCTGGCGCCTTAGCCGATTGAGCCACAGGCACCGAGCCAAACAATATGTTGAAGCAAAACTCAATGGCATCATAATCCATGACTTTACTATGCTGTGTCGGGGATCAAGAGCTCTGAGGGAAATATGAAACAAGCCAATAAATCCTTCCTATATCCTGTTTAGTATTACCCGGTATAAAACACCAAGGGTTTCTTTTGAACATAGGATAAATCTAAAGCTTATTGCAAATTTCTTCCATAAGAAAGTGAGTCCAGCCTGAGCAAGAGTGAGACCTTGTCTCTACTAAGAAATTAGCCAGGCGTTGTGGCTGGCTCCTGTAGTCCCAGCCACTAGGGAGGCTGAGGCAAGAGGATGGCTAAGGTTGCAGTGAGCTAGGCTGCTGGCAGGGCAATCTACCCAGGGCAACTGAAAAAAAAGAAAAAGAAAAAGAAAGTGAGTAATTTGTTCTTTGATCTATGATAAGACTCTCCAGATTTAATAACTAATTTTTTTTTTTAAGAGGCAGGACTCTGCTTTGTTACCCATGCTGGAGTGTAGTAGCATAATCATAGCTCACTGTAACCTCCAATACTTAGGTTCAAGCAACCTTCCCACCTGAGCCTCCTAAATAGCTGGGCCTACAGGTACATGCCACCAAGCCCTGTTAAATTTTTTTTTTGAGACAGAGTCTTACTTTGTCAGCCTCAGTGTCATAGCTTACAGTGGTTCTTGGGCTCAAGTGATCCTCTTGCCTCAGCCTCCCACGTAGCTGGGACTACAGGAGCCTGCCACAATGCCTGGCTATTTTTAGAGACAGGGTCTTGCTCTTGTTCAGGCCGGTCTCTCAAATTCTTGAGCTAAGACAATCCACTGGCCTTGGCCTCCCAGAGTGCTAGGATTATGGGCATGAGCTACCACCATGCCTGGCTTTGCTAATTTTTTTTAAATTCTTTACAGAGACAGGGTCTTGTTATGTTGCCTACATTGGTCTCTAACTCCTGACACCAAGTGATCCCTCTCACCTTGGCTCCCAAAGTGTTGGGATTACATGTGTGAGCCATTGTGTCCAGCTCTAATGACTAGTTTTAAGATTCTAAACAGTATTTCAGTCTAGTAAATACATTTAAAAAGATGTATGGAAAGTGGGTTAATAAATCCACGTCTTTATTTTCCAGAAGGTTAACCATTTGGCCACATAAAAGAAACAAGTTTTTATATAATGAATATCTCTAATTTGATAATTTGCATGAATTTTTGGCTTAAAAAAAAAGGACAACTTATTTTGTAAGATTATAACCAACTCCATGCAACTAATTACTTTGGAACAATTCTCAAAAAACATTTTTATTTGAGGAGAGAGACAAAAATTACATCCATGTATTCACACATAAAATTTAAATTCTGATTGATCTCACTTAAGACACCGGCTCTAGAACCAGATTGCTCTATGACATATTTTTTAAAAACACGCATTTAAAATGTGTCCATCTCATGCTAGCTGCAACTGATTGGTAGTGGATGACTAAAATTCTGTGTTAAAACAGAGTCTTCGGATGCTCAATCCAGGCTAAGAACGACTTTGATATTAATTGTCATTATCTATAATACGTATGAATAAGCAGAGTGGTAGCACAAATGCTATATATTTATCCCTGAAATAGTGGCTAACAATTTCTTTCTTTCTTTTTTTTGAGACAGAGCCTCAAGCTTTCCCCATGGGTAGAGTGCTATGGCATCACAGCTCACAGCAACCTCCAACTCCTGGGCTCTAGCGAGTTTCCTGCCTCCGCCTCCCAAGTAGCTGGGACTACAGGCACCTGCCATAATATCCAGCTATTTTTGGTTGCAGCCATCATTGTTGTGTGGTGGATCGGGCTGGATTTGAACCCTCCAGCTCAGGTGTTCGTGGCTGGCGCCTTAGCCACTTGAGCCACAGGCGCCAAGCCAACAATTTCTATAAATAAAAAGAAAATAATTGTAGTTTCTACCCTCATGGAACTTAGATTAAAATTGGGGCTATGATGTAAATATGCCAAAGCAGTAAAGATCATTTTTTAATAAAAAAATACCATTTTATTATCCCCCCCAAATTAAAAAGACTCCAAATGACTCCTCCCATGTTTAGGGAATACCTGAGCAATCAGCTGTGTCACAGAAGGGTGAAAGAGGAAGGGAACACAAATTTGTATTAGGGTGGCCCCTGTGGCTCAAAGGAGTAGAGTGCCGGCCCTATATGTCAGAGGTGGTGGGTTCAAACCCAGCCCTGGCCAAAAACTGCAAAAACAAACAAACAAAACCCAAATTTGTATTAAAGGATGCAAGCCAAGTCCACGATGTAAAGAAAGTTAGAGGTACAATTAGGTAGGAGGAGAGGAAAATACATTCTATGAGGAAAAGGGGAACAGGAACAAAGGAAAAGAAGAAATAAAAGTTTCCTGTGTGGGGTAAAGAGTCCTAAGAAAAAATCTCCAACCCTTGGAAATGAGTAGAAAATATTACGGGAGTCCTTTCAATGAAATGCAGAATGTCATTTAGACTTTCTGGGAAATATCTGATTCTGAGGGGGTGAGCATCTTAATTTGATGTTTTATTATTTTACAACTTTAGAGGAGTAGTGGTTAACTTAGAGAAGACCGGAAACAATAGCAAATAATTCCTGTCAGTGAGCAATCCAAACTATTCTTGTCCTTAGCAATAGAAATCTAAACCTCCTAAAGATTCATTTGTTTTCCATCTGATAAAAAACATAACTCGGGGTGGCGCCTGTGGCTCAGTGGGGAGGGCGCTGGCCCCATATACCGAGGGTGGTCGGTTCAAACCCAGCCCAGCCAAACAAAGATAGCCAGGCATTGTAGTGGGTGCCTATAGTCCCAGCTACTCGGGAGGCTGAGGCAAGAGAATCACCTAAGCCCAGGAGCTGGAGGTTGCTGTGAGCTGTGGCGCCACGGCACTCTACTGAGGGTGACAAAGTGAGACTCTGTCTCTAAAAAAACTCTAAATATTCTGTCTTTTATCTAATAGTAATGCATATCTGTATATCTGTAAACAAATTTATTTCAGTATTTAATTGATAATGTTAATTCTCTGTTCCTCAAAGTCTTCTTTGACTCAGTCTTACTATCTTACCTGTGCTCTCATTAACCCATGAGTCAAACACAATTTTTGACTTATTTTTATTTATATTTGCATAAGAGTCATGTTTTTAACTTTTTAAAAATTGTATTTTAAAAATAAAAACAAAAAAAATTATATTTTAGCAAGAGTTTATGTAGGAAATTCACAAGCTAGATAAACACGAAAAAGGAGGACCTAGAAGACTTTGGGTTAAATAGTAAAAGGTATCAGGAGGGAAAAACGTGCCACCACACAGTTAACAAATACAGTTGGCTCTCTGCATCTAGGGCTTCTGCATCTGTTCAGACCAACCATGGATGGTAAATACTGGGGCAAAGCAGGATGGTTGCATCTGTACTAAACATGTGTAGACATCTTTCTTTGCCATCGTTCCCTAAACAATAAAGCATAACAACCATGTACGTGGCATTTACATTATATTATTGTAAGTAATGTAGAGATGATTCCAATATACAGGAAAATATGCCCAGGTGACTTGAGCATCTGGATTTTGGCATCCATGGGGAGTCCTGGAACCCATCCCCTCTAGTTATGTGGGATGACTGTATCTACTCTCTTCCAGGATGATGAAGCAGTGACTGAGCATTTATCACTCCCTAATGCTACACTTGTGCCTGTACTCCCTAAGGGTGACTGTGCAGGAACCCCCCCCCCCTTTCCACAGCAATTTCTGAAGCTGTAAATTTCACAAAGAATTTCAGGAAGGAAGATTCCAGGAGATGGGAATAACTCACAGTATAGAATGCTGCAAAAATATCAAGCCAGATATTTGAAAAGTGTCCATTCATTCATTTACTCCATTAATATTTACTGGATACTTAGTATATGACAAGAACTGTATTAGGCATGAGGCACAGTAATAAACAAACCCAAAATAGTCCCTACTGACATTCGGGATAGTGGAAGAAATGAACATCAATGACTAATTTAAGAAATAAGTATTTCAAGACTCTAGTGGCAGCCTAGACGAAGTAGTTTACTAAAGCCTATCTCCACTGCTAATTATAACTGAATACTCCGGATAAAATACAAAAAGAAACTAACTGTGCACTCTGAAAATATGTAAACAAAAGCGCAGGTCAAACTCAGAGAAGAAACCCTCATGGCAGCGAGTCTCTCTGTGAGAGTACACACCCACCCACGCTCACATATGTTTTACTTGTGGGTGGGAGCATAGTGAGTGGTGGCAGGGTGAGGCTGAACCCCCTGAGAAACCCTCTCTGGGTAGATTGAGGAACTTAGCCATTAGGTCCATGGGCTTCAATGAGTTGTAAGGGAGAAATCTCCATTTTTTTCCCTTCTCTTACTAAACTACAACTCCTAGAGAAACTCCATCATTCTGGCTCTAGGACGGAGACAGGGAGTTGAGAAGAATCCCAGAGAGGACAGCTGAAGAAGGGCACTTTTTTCTTTGCATGTGAACCAGCATATACCCAGGCTCATTCCAGGTGCATATACCCAGGATAGCCCAAAGCAGCATAGCCAAGGCCTTGAAAACTGAACGTTATAAAGCACTACACAAGCTCAAGACCAACCCTGTAGATGCACACATACACGTAGGTCTGATCCAAAGCAGCACAGCCCAGGCTTTGAAAATTGTTCTGACATTGCTTTGGAACCAACTGGGGGGTAGGGGGAGGGAGAGGCACGATAGACCTTGCACTGTCAATCCAGGATGACTGAATTCTGCAACAACAACAGTCAGCATTCTCTGGAAAATTTAATAGGACTCAGAGAGTCACACAATAACATTCAAAACATCCAGGATACAAACTGGCATTATGAAGGCAAAGAGTCAAGAAAAGTGACCATTTCCCAAGGGGAAAAACAACAGATACCAATGACAAGATGATAGAAGGCTATCAAATTATTGAAGGCTTTAAAACAGCTATTATTATCATGTTCCATAAGGTACAAGTTAACATAATTGAAATGAATGGAAAGATGTAAGTTCTCAGCAGAGAAAAACAAACTATGAGAAAGAACCAAACAGAAATTTTAAAACTAAAAAAAAAAAAAATATTAAAACTGAAAAACATATCTGAAATTTGTTTTTTGATTGAGACAGAGTCTTAGTTTGTTGCCCTCAGTAGAGTGCTGTGGCATAACAGCTCACAGCAACCTCAAACTCTTGGGCTTAAGTGATTCTTTTGCCTCAGCCTCCCAGTTGGCTGGGACTGCAGGTGCCTGCCACAACGCCCAGCTATTTTTTAGAGATGAGGTCTCACTCTGGCTCAGGCTGGTCTTGAACCTGTGAGCTCAGGCAATCTACCTGTCTCAGCTTCCTAGCAGGTGTGAGCCACCATGCCCAGCCATATCGAACTTTAAACACCACTAGATGTATTGGCTGTGGTATCTCAGACCTGTAATCCCAACACTTCAGGATGGCTTAGGATGAGGAGTTCAAGACCAGGGTAGGCAACACAGCAAGACATCATCCACTTCTAGGGATGGTGGCACATGCCTGTAGTCCTAGCTACTCAGGAGGCTGAGGTGGAAGGATCACTTGAGGCCAGTCATTAGAGGCTGCAGTGAGCTATGATCACACCACTAGGCCACAGAGCACCACCTTGTTTCAAAAAAAAAAAAAATTATCATGTGATCTAGCAATTCCACTTCTGGATATATATCCAAAAGAATTGAAAGCAGGGGCTTGGGGCCTGTGGCTCAATCGGCTAAGTCGCCAGCCACATACACCTAAGGTGGCGGGTTCGAATCCCCAGCCCGGTCCGCCAAACAACAATGATGGCTGCAACCAAAAAAAATGGCCGGGCGTTGTGGCGGGCGCCTGTGGTCCCAGCTACTTGGGAGGCGGAGGCAGGAGACTCGCTTGAGCCCAAGAGTTGGAGGTTGCTATGAGCTGTGATGCCACAGCACTCTACCCAGGGGGATAGCTTGAGGCTCCGTCTCAAAAAAAAAAAAAAAAAAAGGAATTGAAAGCAGGGTCTCAAAATGGTATCTGTATGTTCATGGCATCATTATTCATCAGAAGAAGAAAAACCAAAGTATATGTTGACAGAGGAATGAATAGACAAAATGTGGTATATAAATTCAATGAAATATCATTCGGTCTTAGAAAGGAAGGAAATTCTGATACTAATATGTAGATGAATCTTGAGTGCATTGTTATGAAAAATAAGCCAGTAACAAAGAAAAATACTATATGATTCCACTTAAATGTGGTACCTAGAGTAGTCAAATTCATAGAAACATGAAGTAGAATAGTCTTTGCCAAGTGTCAAAGGAAAAGAGAATGGGAGTAATTGTTTAATGAATAGAGTTTCATTTTTGCAAGATGAAAAAGTTCTGGAGATTCATTGCAAAGCAATATAAATATACTTCACGTTACTATCCTGGACACTTGGAAGTGGTTACTGAGGCAAATGTTATGTTCACATGTATTTTACTGCAATTAATAACTCAGAAGTAAAAAAAAAAAATAAGGATATATAGCCAAAAAGCCAATAAATAATAAACAAATAAGCCAAAATAAATGCAATCAAAATTTATTAACCATATCAATGAAATTGATAAACTTTTAGCTAGCCTGACCAAGAAAAGAATAAAGAAGACCCAAATTACCAATAGCAGCAATCAAAGTGCTAATGTCACTACAGAGCTTACAGATTTTAAAAGGCCAATAAGGGAATATTATGAACAACTTTATGCCAATGCCTTGTACAACAACCAAAGCTCACTCAGGAAGAAATATAGAACCTGAATAATCCCTCAACTACTAGAGAAACTGGAATTTGTACTTTGACATCTTTCCATTGGGGTGGGCTGGGAGCAAAGCCAGTTGGACCATCGGTTTTCTCACTCTTTGAAGATTCTTCAAGCATTATGTCAACGGACACAGATGTTTCTCTTTCTTCATATCATAAAGATCAGGGATCCAAACCTTTCCGAAAAGCTAAAGGGGCCCTACTTGTCACCATTGGAATGGCAGGTTTTGCAGCAATTGTCGCATATGGATTATACAGATTGAAGAGCAGGGGAAATACTAAAATGTCCCTTCCTTTGATCCATAGTTGTGTGACAGCCCAAGGCTTTGCTGTGGGAGCAATGACTCTTGGTATGGGCTATTCCATGTACTGGGAATTCTGGGCAAATCCTAAACCTTAGAAGACATGCTGTCTTGGTCTTGTTGGAGGAGTTATTTTCAGTTATTAAGGTTGCTTATCTGTGTCAGAAATAATTTGAATGGGTTTGGATGAGAAAATGATATTTTGAATATTGGCTGCCTTTCTTGCAGGCTTGATTTGGCTGGTGACCAAATTACTGGTGACTAGTTCACTAAGTCTGCAGGGGAATCAAGTTAATGCAAAAAAGAAACATGTCACCTAAATGCACTTGACAGTGTTAAAATTTTAGTCCACCTTCTTAGACCGTTAAATGAAATTAGTGCTACAAAAGACAGCCTGCCAACCCTGAGGTACTCACAGTTTTCTGCAGAATATTATATATTATGTAGGAGTTCTCTTTATCCCAGTTAATTTAACATTTTTTCTGTCTACTTTGTGAACTGGTTGAGTACTTCAGTTTCGGGGACTTGGATTTATCAGAAGTCTTTTAAAAAGTGCCTGGAATGTAATTTGTAAACCTAGAGGCTCGGCGCCTGTGGCTCAAGTGGCTAAGGCGCCAGCCACATACACCTAAGGTGGTGGGTTCGAATCCAGCCTGGGCCCGCCAAACAACAATGATGGCTGCAACCAAAAAAAAAAAAAAATAGTCGGGCCTTGTGGCAGGCGCCTGTGGTCCCAGCTACTTGGGAGGCGGAGGTAGGAGACTCACTTGAGCCCAGGAGGTTGTTGTGAGCTGTGATGCTACAGCACTTTACCCAGGAGGACAGCTTGAGGCTCTGTCTCAAAAATAAATAAAGCAAACCTAGAAAGCTTACAATGGAGCTGCATGTGTTTATTTCAGAATCACAATTGTAAGCATAAAATTAACAAGTATGGATTCTAGATTAGCTCTTTGGAATTGCAAAATTATATTTTTGCTGCTATTGTAATTTTTAAATGTAACCTTGAGATAGAAATATGTATTTTAAGCACTAACTCATAGGTAAATGAAGAATTTTTTAAAGTGTATATATTTGTTTTCTCTGTAAGAATTAGACGTCTTAAACTAAACAGATTGCCCATAATGGGAGTGATTAGTGATTCATGAACAAGCTAGTTTGGTTTGACTGGCCATTATACATAAACCTTGATGTACCACAGAATGCTTGTGAAATTCTCTTCTTTAATCTGAATTTACATTCCATGGTGATAACATGGTATATGTATTATTACTAAAGTAAGTGAACACACACACACAAAATATTTCCATTAAATTTTTTTAAAATTTCAGATTACTATGCGGGTACAAATGATTAGATTACACTGTTTGCATTTCTTAGGTAAAGTTCGAGCTGTAGTTGAGCCCTTCACCCAGGGAATGTGCCGTATACCCTCACATTGTGTACCTTAGATGAGAGCTTGCCAGTCGTCCACTAAAAAAAATTCTAGGCCAGATGACTTCACTGGCAAATTCAACCAAGCATTTGAGTATGTAACAATACCAATTTGACACAATCTTTTCCAAAAACAGAAGGAGAGGAGCATTTCCCAAGTCCAACTATCATTACTCTCATTCCAAAACAGATAAAGATATAAGAAAACCAGTATCTCCCATGAACACATATACAAAATGTGTTCCGCAAAATATTAGTAAACTGAATGTAACATATAAAAAGGATAACACAGTACAGACTAAAGAAGAGAAACCATATGATTTTTCAGTAAAGGCAGAAAAAGTAATTGTCATACTCAGTACTACTGTGAAACCAATTTATAATCACTCACACTTGCATATGAAAATAAAACACAACTATAGCCTAGGATGAAGGAGGGAAGGGGAGTGAAAGGGGAAGGAAAAAAAAAAAAAAGAAAGGGGAAGGAAGGGAGGTGGGTCAATAGAGGGAGGGTTAGCAGGGGGACCACACCTATGGAGCATACAGAGCATACTGCAAGTACAAGTTGGATCTATCAGGTGTAGACCACAAATGTCTTTTTTTTTTTTTTTTGAGTTGGAGCCGCAAGCTATCCCCCGGGGTAGAGTGCCATGGCATCACAGCTCATAGCAACCTCCAACTCCTGGGCTCAATCAAGTCTCCTGCCTCAGCCTCCCAAGTAGCTGGGACCACAGGCGCCCGCCACAACGCCCGGCCATTTTTTGGTTGCAGCCATCGTTGTTTGGCGGTCCGGGCTGGGGATTCGAACCTGCCACCTTAGGTGTATGTGGCTGGCGCCTTAGTCGATTGAGCCACAGGCGCCGAGCCGACCACAAATGTCTTAACACTGTAATTGGTTAGCCAGGCGTTGTGGCGGGTGCCTGTAGTCCCACCTACTTGGGAAGCTGAGGCAAGAGAATTGCCTAAGCCCAAGAGCTGGAGGTTGCTGTGAGCTGTGATGGCACAGCACTCTACTGAGGGCGATAAAGTGAGACTCGGTCTCTAAAAAAAAAAACAACACTGTAATTGGGTAAATGAGGTGAAGGCTATGTTGATTAGTAGGATGTAAGCACTCCAATTTGTACAAATAACCAACACATTGAATCTCATAATGGCATAAATGTATTTATGATCTATATACAAATGACTTAATTAAAAAAAAAAGAAAAAGTAATTGTCAAAATTAAATACCCATTCATGATAAATAATTGATACAGGCTGGTCGGAGTGCATTGGCATTTAATTAAGTGATCAATTAGTTACAGATTTCTTTGTTTCCTTCTCTACTCCCATTGCTTCACTTGACCAATCCCCCCTCAAACCTCTGTAAAACTAGGAATAGAAGGGAATTTACTTAACCTGATAGATGACACCTATTAAAAAAAAACAACAGCTAACATACTTAATGGTAAAACACTGAATGTTTTTCTCTTAAAATCAGGAACATGGCAAGGATGTCTACTCTCACCATTTATGTCCGACATGGTGCTAATGGTTCTAGTAAACACAATAAAGCAAGGTAAATAAAGCATAGGAATCAGAAAGAAAGAAGCTATTTCTATTGGCAGACAACACATCCGCAAAAAATCTACAAAAAAGTTCTGAAAACTGCCTGACATGGTGGCTCACGTCTGTAATCCTAGCACTCTGGGAGGCCATGGCAGGTAGATAGCCTGAACTCAGGAGTTCAAGACCAGCCTAAACAAGATTGAGACCACGACTCTACTAAAAATAGAAAAACTAGTCGGGCATTGTGGTGGGAACCTGTAGTCCTAGCTACTTGGGAGGCTAAGGCAAGAGGATCACTTGGGCCCAAGAGTTTGAGGTTGCTGTAAGCTATGTTGACACCATGGCATTCTACCCAGGGTGACAGAGTGAGACTCTGTCTCAGAAAAAAAAATTCTGAAAATTAATAAATGAGAAATAGGCAATGCCATTCAAAGCCAAAGCTTTTATTCTAAATTATCCCCATATCCTTGTATCAAACTGCTAACTGGATATCTTTCTTTACCTGTATGCCTCAGGAACTCGTAAGACTCAATGTTTCTGAGCTGAATTTATTATTACATCTAAGCACGGTCTTGGTAAAAATCTCTATTATTGGGCAGTGCCTGTGACTCAAGGAGTAGGGCGCTGGCCCCATATACCAGAGGTGGTGGGTTCAAACCTGGCCCTGGCCAAAAACTGTAAAAAAAAAAAAAAAAGAAAAATTTCTATTTTCTTTAGCAATAAAATTTACTTATTCTAGTATTAATAGCTTTCCAATATTCATTTATCCAATTCCTGCTAAAAAAAATGAAAATTCATCTTAGACTTTTCCTCTTTCCAACACTATTCAATTGGGTTGGTTAGGGTATTAATTTTTATTATGAAACAAACCACCCCAAACTTAGAAACTTAATACAAAATATTTTTTATTTTCTATAATTCTATGTGTCAACTGGTTGATTCTTCTGGTCTAGACTATCACACTTATAACCGGATGATGTGGCTTGGCGCCTGTGGCTCAAGTGGCTAAGGCGCCAGCCACATACACCTAAGGTGGTGGGTTCGAATCCAGATTCGAATCCAGCCTGGGCCCACCAAACAACAATGACAGCTGCAAGCAAAAAGAAATAGCCAGGCGTTGTGGCAGGTGCCTGTGGTCCCAGCTACTTGGGAGGTGGAGGCAGGAGACTCGCTTGAGCCCAGGAGTTGGAGGTTGCTGTGAGCGGTGAAGCCATAGCACTCTACCCAGGGGGACAGCTTGAGGCTCTGTCTCAAAAAAAAAAAAAAGAAAAGAAATTTGCCACCTATGCCTATATTCTTAAGTTTTCTTGCTAGAAAAGGATGCTAAATTTTATGAAATGCTTCATCTGCATATATTGAGATGATCATATGATCTTTGTTTTTATTTGTATTGATATGATGAATTATGTTTATGGATTGCAAATGTTAAACCAGCCTTGCATCCTTCAGATTAAGCCTACTTGATAGTGATGTATAATTTTTTTTAATGTGTAGCTGTAATCTGTTGGCTAAGATTTTATTGAATACTTTTACATATACATTCATTAGTGAAATTTGTCTGTAGTTCTCCTTTTTTAGTAGTCTTTTCCTGGTTTTGGTATCAGGGTGATGTTTGCTTCAGAGAACATGTTGGGAAATATTCATTCCTTGTCAGTTTTTTGGAATAATTTCTGCAGTATGGGTTTAAGTTCTTCTTTAAAGGTTTGATAGAATTACGGTGTGAAACCATCTATACCAGGGCATTTTTTTGTTGAGAGACTTTTTTATTATTTCTTTTATCTTAGTGCTTGATATTGGTCTGTTAAAGAAATCTATTTCTTCTTTCTTAAGTCTAGGGAGAGAGTATGATTCCAGGTATTGATCCATTTCCTCCACATTGTCGAATTTCAAAGCATAGAGTTTCATGTAGCATTCTGAGATAATCTCTTATATCTCTGTGGTATCTGTTATTTTTCCTTTATCATTTCTGATTGATGTTATTAGAGATTTTACTTTTTTGTTTCCAGTTAATCTGGCCAAAAGTTTATCAATTTTATATTTTTAAAGAACCAAATTTTTATTTCATTAATTTTCTGGAAGATTCTTTTGTTTTCAATTTCATTAATCTCTGATTTAATTTTTGTTATTTCTTTTCTTCTGCTAGGTTCGGGATTAGGTTGTTTTATTTCCATTTCCTTAAGATGATTATTAGTTTTTTGATGTGCTGTCTTTCTGTTTTTCAAATGAAGGCATTTAATGCAATGAATTTCTCTCTTAAGACTACTTTTGCAGTATCCCATAGGTTTTGGTAACTTGTAGCTTCACTGTTCTTATGTTTAAATAATTTAACAGTTTTCTCCTTTATCTCTTCCTTGACCCAACTGTCATGTGGCATAAGGTTGTTTAATTTCCAGGCCTCAGTATGGGGATGAAAATGTTTGTTGGTGTTGAGTTCCACCTTTATTGCCTTATGCTCTAAGAATATATAAGGTATAATTTCAATTATTTTAATTTTGTTGAGGTTTGATTTGTATCCTAGGATATGATCTATTTTGTAATATGTTCCATGGGCTGATGAGAAGTATATTCCTTAGGTTTGAGATGGTATGGTCTGTATATGTCTATTAAGCCCATTTCTTCTAGGGTCACATATAAGTCCTTCATATCTTTGTTTAGTTTCTGTTCAAAGGATCTGTCCAGTCCTTTCAGAGAGGTATTATGGGGTTATGGGATATCAAATTGCTCAGACCAATCAAGGTCAGTTTCATAAATCTGGGAGCATTTAAGTTGTATGCATAAATAAAATATTTAGAATTGAAATGTCTTCTTGTATTATTTCCTTGACCAATATGTAGTGGCTATCTTTGTCTTTCTTTAGTTGTTTTAAATCCTCTTGTATCTGAAAATAAGATTGCAACTCTTCCATTCTTCTGATTTCCATTTGCCTGAAATACTGTTTTCCGTCTGTTAACCCTGAGTCTTGATTTGTCCTTCAAGGTTAGGTGTGTTTCCTGGAAAAAATAGTATGGCTTGTGTCTTTTTTTATCCACTCAGTCTGCTTGTACATCCTCAGTGGGGATTTCAAGCCATTAAAATTTATTGAGAGAAATGATAAGTGTGATTGAGTTCTAGTCATATTATTTTGTGAGAGTGCATTGCATAGTTTTATCCTTTGTGCCGTTGTGTAAGCTAAGTTTGACCTTTAGTTTCTGGGTATTTACTTTGCTAGTGGTCCCTTGTGATGGTCAGTGTTGAGGATAGGTCTAAATATTTCCTGTAGAGATGGTCTTGTGGCAAATTTCCTCAATGTTTGCATATCATGAAAATATTTGATTTCTCCATCAATTTTAACTCTTAGTTTAGCAGCATACTGGGCTGAAAATTGCACTATTGTAAAGGTTAAAGATAGACAACCATTCTCTTCTGACTTGCAAAGTTTCAGCTAAAAAGTTTGCTGTCACAGTAATGGATCTGACCCTGTGGGTGCTTACTGCTTGCAGAAGTTTCTCTTCTGTCTTGACTTTGGGAAGTTTCATTACAATGTGTCTTGGAGAAGCTTTGTTTGAGTTGAAGTGACCCAGGGTTTGATATCCCTCTGAAAGGAGTGTGTCAGAATCTTTAGTGAAACTTGGGAAGTTTTCATTTATGATATCCTCCAGTATGGTTTTCATTCCTTTGGGACAATCCTTTTCCCCTTCAGGGATACCTGTAATTCATATGTTTGGATGCTTTGTGAAGTCCCATAATTCTCTGAGCAATTGTTCTGCTTTCTCTCTCTTCTTTTTTGCCTCTTTAACTTCCTGGGTTAGCTCATGAATTTTATCCTTTCGTTCTGAGCTTCTTGCTTCTCCCTGGTCTGATCTGTTATTGATACTTTCTACTGCATCTTTAATTTCCCAGATTGACTCCTTCATTTCCTTAAGCTCTGCCATATCCTTTCTATATTCTTCATGTCTTTCATTCATTTTTTTCATTCTGTTTTTCTACTTTCTCATCAATTACCTTTATTGCCTTTTTTTCCATTTTTTTTTTTTTACCTTTATCATCTTATTTTAAATTCCCTTTCTGTCAATTCCATTAATTCTTTATAGGTGGAGTCCTCTGCAGTGGCTGCCTCCTGGACCCTTGGGGAAGTTATTCTGTTTGGTGTTTCATGTTACCAGAATTTTTCTGTTGGTTCTTCCTTGTGTGTGTTTTCTTCTCCTTCACCTCCTTGCCCTACTTTTTCTTCTTACTGCCGCCTTGCTTTAAATTACCTTATCTCAGAGGTTAGGTATTGAAGTGCCCTCTTGGTATAAGGCCAAAAGGATGAGAAGGGTAAAAAGTGAGCAGGGATAAAGAAGAGGAAAAGAAAGAAAGAAGAAAAGGGGGGGGGAAGTACCCTACAAAAGAAAAGAATCGATGAACAGGAGAGAATGAGAGCGACAGGAGAAATGGTGTTGTTTGGCATAGTCCTCTAGCCACACCTGCAACTGAAGGATTTTGGGGGACTGGGCTTGATAAATCCCTCAAAATCAGGAGCTCTTTACTAGCCTAAGCAATGCAAGGCCCTGCCTCTGTCAAATATAAAAAGACAAAGAAAAGGGGGAAAAAAAACCAACAACTACAGCAAGAAAGAAACAAAGGAAAACTCAACAGTGTAGACTTGCCAATGCTGTCTTCCTAATGGCCAAAGGTAGAGGGACTCCCTAAACTGTGATCTCTTGATCTCCTTGAGCCAGACCATTGCCATGCCCGCCCAGCACTCAAAGAAAAGAGAAAAAAAATAAGAACTGATAAGGAAAATTAAAAATACAGTTATGTCAGATAAAGAAGGAAAAAGAAAGAGGAAAAAAGAGAGAGAAAAGGTGGTATATGTTATGTGGAAAAGATGTGAAAAGTAGAAAGACAGAAATGTGTCTTTCAGATGTGAAGACTGAAAGACAGAAAAAAGGAAAGAAGTAAAATAGAGATAATTAATGGGGCTAAAATACCATAACAAAAATATAGGAGCCCTTGCTCTTGAAGACAGTAAAAATAGAAATTAAAAATATAACCAAACAAACAAATTAGCAAAAACAAAATTAAAAAAACTCAAATAATGAAAAACAACAACCCCAACAATAAAGAAAAGAATTATTTTTAAAAATCCTTTAAAAATATTGCAGAAGGGAGCAATAATAGGAATATATTAGGAATATATAGCAATAATAGAAATATATATATATAGAGAGAGAGAGTTATATATATTATATATATACCTTAACATATTGCTGGGACCCCAAGTGGTACTGTGGTTTTAGGAGATGGAGAACACATGCTAGAAACCACTCTCTAGTTTCCAAGGGGAACGAGTCCTGTCATTCTGACTTAGTTGCCCTTGGTGAGTGCCTGGTTGCTTCCTCAGCATTCAGTCCCTGCCAGATTGTGGTCTTAAAGCTCTCCAGAATCCTTAGGAGGCAAGTCTCACAGTGTCCCCTGATGATTACCAGGAAGTACAGGAGTCACTCAGCTCACCCTAAGAGTGGAAAGCTGAGTTCAGCAGGCAGGTCAGAGTCAGCTGTGCTTTAACTCCCTATGGATAATCCTACCCATATGGTCTTCCCACAATGGCAGCCCAGTTAGCAGCCACAACCTTTTCACAATGGCTACCCAGCCAGCAGTCAAGCTGATGCTACATCCATTCCACCCAGTATTCAAACCCAGTTACAGTACACTGTTCAAGTCCACCCACTTGTCCAAGGTTTCCACTCAATGTGCACCTTCCCCAAATCCAAAAACTACAAAATGGCTTCCTCCTCTGCTCAGACCTCTGTTGGAGGGCTGACTGGTCCCCATCCACTCCCATACACTTGCCATCTGTATGAGTCTTTCACAGCTCCAGAGCTTCCATTGTCTCCACCACTGCCTCATTGTCATTTAAAAAAACATTTAACTTCCATCTTAATTTATTCATTGATTTATCCATTTATGAAGCTTAATCTTTTTTTTTGTTTGTTTGTTTTTGAAGCTTAATCTTGCTGGATATAAACTTCTTGCCTTGCAGTTACTATTTTTTCAGCCCTTTGAAAATCCTGTCCCATTCTCTTCTGCTTTGTAAAATTTCTGCTGCGAAGTCTACTGTTAATCTGAGTTTCTTTTATAGGTTACTGGAGGCATTTCTCTTGCTTATTTTAGAATTCTTTAACATTGACTTTAGATGATTTGATGATCATATGTCATGGTGAAGTCCATTTTGCAATATATTTTCTGGAGATCTTTGGACCTCCTATATCTAGATTTCTTTCGAGACTTGAGACTTTTGTATATTATTTATTTTACTTTAGGTTTTTTAAAATCAATATTTCAAATTTTTTATCTGATATTTCAAGGATTTCTTTTTAGTTAGAATCCATTGTTGGAGAATTATTGTGTTCCTTTAAGGGTTACATAATATCTTGGTTTTTTTATACTTCCTATATCTTTATGCTGATTTTGGTGCACCTAGAGATGAAATCACTTCTTCTTACCTTTGAATTTACTTCTGTTGGGGGGAGACTTTTTTCATGAGGGTGTAACTAGGATGTATGTTAGGCAGTGCTATTTGGCTTTGTTTCTGGGCTCATTCAATAGCAAAGGCTCTATGATTTCATTGGTCATAAATAGCCTTAGTGTGGTAGCTTTCCCATATACTGTTTGTAAGTGGTGTATCATGTGGGTGAGTGGTCTATGACTTCCTTAGTAGCCAGGGGTAATGATGGTAACAGAGGTCATGAAACTGTTATCTTTTTCTCATGTGCCATGCAGTTGTGTTAGCAGATGTTGAAATGTATGTGTCAACCAACCTCTAGTCCAGGAGGTGGAACTTGCAGGTAAGATCAAGCTGTGATAATAGCAGTGGGAATTATGCCTGACTTCTTTTAACCAGGAGAAGTGCTTGAATGTCCCTGGGAGGCATGAAATTTTAAATCATTATGACCTATGCCAACTGATGTTCAATCAGAAGTTGTGATATTGGCTTGGCGCCTGGGGCTCAATCGGCTAAGGCGCCAGCCACGTACACCTAAGGTGGCGGGTTCAAATCCCCAGCCCAGGCCCGCCAAACAACACGGACGGCTGCCACCAAACCACGGCCGGCATTGGGGCGGGCGCCTGTGGTCCCAGCTACTTGGGAGGCGAAGGCAGGAGACTCGCTTGAGCCCAGGAGTTGGAGGTTGCTATGGACTGTGATTCCATGGCACTATACTCTACCCAGGGGGATAGCTTGAGGCTCTGTCTCAAAAAAAAAAAAAAAATCACAAAGCATTACCTCTAAAAAGTACATACTTTGATTAAAAAATACTTTATTGCTAAAAAATGCTAACAGTGACCTAATCCTTTAGGGAGTCATAAGCTTTTTGCTGGGGCAGGGTGTCTCCTTCATGGTGATGGCCGCTGACTGATCAGGCTGACGGCTGCTGCAGGTTAGGGTGCCTACGGCAATTTTTCAAAAAATAAGACAACAGTGAAGTCTGCCTCATCCACTGACTCTTCCTTTCATGAAAGATTTCTCTGTAGCTCGTGATGCCGTTTGATACTTTTACCTACAGTAGAACTTTCAAAATTGCTTTCAAATCTCTCCAAGCCTGCCACTGTTTTATCAACTGACTTTATAGAATATTCTAAATCCTTTGTCGTCATTTCAGCAACGTTCACAGCATCTTTACCAGGCGGCGATTCTATCTCAAGAAACCACTCTCCTTGCTCACTCATAAGAAGCAACCCCTCATCCATTTAAGCTTAATCATGAGCTGGCTGCAACTCAGCCGCATCCTCAGGCTCTCTTACTAGGTCCGCCACAGATGCAGTTACTTCCTGCACTGAAGTCTTGAACTCCAAAAAGTCATCTATGAGGGTCAGAATCAACTTCTTCCAAACTCCAGTTGCTGTTGATACTTTGACCTGTGAATCACGAATGTTCTGAATGCAATCCAGAATGATGACTCCTTTGCAAAAAGGTTTCAATTTATTTTGCCCAGATCCATCAGAGGAATAACTATCTATGGCCATGATAGCCATAAAAATGTAATTGTAATTGTAATTTCTGAAATTGTAATACTTGAAAATTTAAATTACTCCTTGATCTATAGGCTGCAGGATGCACGTTGTGTTAGCAGCCATGAAAACAGGAATCTCTTTGGGCATCTCCATCAGCGCTCTTGGGTCACCAGATCCTTTGTCATTAAACGGTAATATTTTGAAAGCCGTCTTTTGAGAAATAGTTCTCACAGTGGGCTTAAAGCATTTAGTAAACCACGCTGTAATCCAGGCTTTGTAGTTGGGAAGAGTATACCTAGCTTGATTCTTAAGAGCTCTAGGATTTACAAAATGGTAAGTGAGCCTTGGCTGGAACTTAAAGTCATCAGTTGCATTAGCCCCCAACACCAGAGTCAGCCTGTCCTTTGAAGTGTTGAAGCCAGACAGCGCCTGCTCCTCTCTAGATATGAAAGTGCTAGATGACGTCTTCTATCAAAATAAGGCTGTTTCGTCAACACTGAAAATCTGTTGTTTGTTGGACCCACCTTCGTCCATGACTTTAGCTGGATCTTCCGGATAACGTGCTGCCGCTTCTCCATCGGCACCTGCTGCCTCACCTTGCACTTCCGTGTTGTACAGACGGCTTCCTTCCTTAAACCTCCTGAACACACAGCATCTAGTTTCCAACTTTCCTTCTGCAGCTTCCTCATCTCTCTTAGTTGTCAGAGCATTGAAGAGAGTTAGGGCCTCACCGTGGATTAGACCTTGGTGTGGGGGAACCTTGTAACTGGCTTGATATTCCATTCAGGCCACTCCAGCTTTCTCCGTCTCAGCAATGTCTGTTTTGCAGTCTTATCATTTGTGTGTTCACTGGAAAACCACTTTGAATTTCCTTCAAGAACTTTCCCTATGCATTCACAACTTGGCCGTTGGCACAAGAGTCCTATCTTTTGACCTATGTCTGCTTTTGACATGCCTTTCTCAGTAGGCGTCATTTCTAGCTTTTGATTTAAAGTGAGGGACGTGAGACTCGTCCCTTCCCTTGAACACCTGGAAGCCATTGTAGGGTTAATAGGCCTAATTTCTATATTGTTGGTGTCAGGGAATAGAGAGGCCCAAGGAGAGGAAGAGAAAAGTGGGAAACAGCTAGTTGGTGGAATGGGCAGAATACACACATTCACACATTTACTTAGTAATGTTCATGGTTCACCCATGAACCATGGGTATGGTTCATGGTAACTAAAACAATCATAATAGTAACATCAAAGATCATTGATTACAAATTACCATAAGAGATATAATAATAACGAAAATGTTTGAAATATTGCCAGAACTACCAAAATGTAACAGAGCTATACAGTGAGCACGTGCTGTTTGAGAAATGGTACCAGTAGACTTGCTGGATGCAAGGTTGCCACAGGCCTTCAATTGGTGATAGCAGCATCTCCGGGGCGGGGAGGGCAATAAAGTAAAGTGTGATTCAATCAGTTGCACGTTGAAGGCTGTTGTCCTCCATAGTAAGCGGTATATTCTGGAAAGTAGATTTGACTCCAGCAGCTGTGATCTTTAAGTTTTCAAGTCTCACCGTATCTCACCATTACTTTTCTAGAAAAAGCATGATATGTTATTCCTGCCCTGCTTCAGGAATCATGTTAGAATTCCTGCCCTTAGCTTCTCAGGGAAGGGGAGTAGGACTTTGGGGTCTTACTCGGCCTGGCCTTGTGGCCATCTGGGTGTTCCACTCAAGTGGATATGCATTATGTCCCTTTTTTTTTTATTTTTCACTCTACCATCCCACTAAGGTTATTGAACACCTACTGGGTGCCAGCTTTGTGCTGGACGTACAGTAACAAACAAAGTAAACATGAGCCAGGCCTCCTTGAAGCTACCCTTGAGAGGGCAGACAAATGGTAAGCAGTCAGGGAAATAGCTGCATCATTCTGGAGCCGGATACGTGCTTTCTGGAAGTCCCGGACACCATGAAGAAGCTTACCAGGCAGATCTAATGGAGGACACTTGTGCAACACATTTGTCAGCCCATCTGTCCTGAATGGTTGGCCCCATGGATTGCCTCCCACGTCTGGTGAGGACTCCTTAAAAGAAAGGCAGCTGTTCTTCAGGATTTACCTCACAGAGAAATCAGGGTGGGCCTCCTCCCTGGTTTGCTTTGAATTCTAAAGAGTTTAGGGAGACCTCAGGAAGCAGTGTCACCTGTCCTGCCACCCCAGGGCACCACTCACACCATCATCTATGAGTGCAGCTTCCGGAGCTACACACACAGCTGGTCAGTGACAAATCCTGGATTTTTAAATAAGATGTTGGATTTGGTAGGAAGATAACTGAACAACAGTGACCCTCCAGGGCACCTATTGCCCCTCCTCTCCCCTTCTGCCTTTAAGATAACATTGGCAGAGATTTTAACTGTTCTCAATAACTCCCTTCAGGAAGCATGAAAATCGCCCTAATGAATTCTATGCTTTGCTTTATGATGGTGTGCACCGGCCTGAAAGGAAACCTTTGATTTCTTTCCAATTCCATGTTAAGAACATCACCTTGGCAGCTTGATATCAAATATGATAAGAGTATTTATCAGAGAAATTGGCAAGGGCCACAAATCAGGGTCCCCCCCCTCCAAGAGTTGGTTTACCAGCATCTCCCTAAGGACAGGGCGTACACTCTGATTAGGAGCACATACTGGGGAGGGTACAGTTTTAGCTAAAGCTGGCTGTGCTTTAGGGCACAGCTGACAACTTGGGCCAGATAACTCTTTGCTGTTACGGGCACTGCAGGGTGTTCGGAGCGTCCCTGGTTTCTACCCACGACATGCTAGTACCTCCTCAACGGTGACATCAGAAAGTCTGCAGACAGTGCCACATGTGTCAGGAGGCAGAGAGGAGGGGTGGTTTAAGAACCAACAGTGACCAGAAGGGACAGCCCCCAAATGAAGAAGTCAGAATGTCATGTAAAACGATCACTTCCTGCCCTTCCCCATCATGAAGAGGCCCCAGCTGTAGCCTGCTGACCTTGGAGCGAGCCTACCAGCCGGGGAGTTTCCCGACTCCTCGATAGAGCGATAGTGTTGTCCAGCCTCTGTGGTGCTTGGGGATTGGCCTCCTCAGACAGACAAACATTTGGTTACTCTGGAGGGTAATCCAAATTATGATTAGAAACAGATTACCTAGCTTGAGACTTGTTTGGCCAGGAACAAAACCACACACACCAATCTCTAATCACTTCCAGGAAGAGGCCTCTCTTTGACTGGGATTGGGGACAAAAGCCTTTTAATCTTTTAAAACATTCTTAGATCCCTGCGCCCCTCCTGTAGGTAGCAGCCAGCCTCTGCCACAGTCACCGAGCACTGTGGGGTCAGGCTAGTGTGTGTGTACAAAGGGCAGGCACCTGCCATTGGAGGATTGTACGAGTTAGATTTCTGATTTTCTAATCACCAAGATTTGGAAATATAAAGTGCAATAATCTTTGGTACAGATTTTAAACTATTTTTTAAAGACTAATTCACTATGCTTGAAAAAAGCTTGCAAGCAATTTTTACCCACCGTCTACTATGACACACACACACACACACACACACACACACACTCATTTTGGCAGCAGCTGCAGCCAGACAGTATTTTCATCCCGGATGCCTCCTTCATTCCCAACATACAGCTGTTGAGTTGGCCTTTACTTTGTCCAGCTGTTGTTTATAGAATTAGAAGCTGGACAACTGAGGGAGGAGGGGCCAAAGCTGTGAGAAGTGAGGGGGCACAGAACTAATGGACCTCTCTGCTGGAATCTCAAGGATCTAAAGACTGTGTTGGAAGCAGGGCTGATCATCCAGGCACCCCCAAAACTCCTGTCTGCCTGCTGTCGCCCATGCAACTGGAAACCCAAGCATTTCTTCAGTGATTGAGGAGACCGAACAACTTGCCATTTCAACTAGTACCCTTATGACGACAACCCCCAAATCTTCATCTTCAGCCCTGACCACCTTCTCGAGCTCCAGATCTGAATTTCCAGCACCTGCTGGTCACAGGCAGATGTGCATCCCGCTAGCCCCTCACATGCAACAGGATCCAACCCAGCAGCCCCTCCTCCTAGGCTCCCCCTCTCAGTGGCATCCCCTCTCTCTCTCACCTTGGCTCACCTTCAAAGCCCTCTTCTCCACTCCCATAGCCCCTCCTCTCATATCTGCCCCTTAATTTCATTTCAACAGAAATGAAATTTACTGCACAACTCCAAAGCTAATCCTTCTGTCTCATTTTGTCCTTTACCTGGACACTGTTTCCTAAATAGCTTGAACTTTGCCTCCTGCTTACAAAACATCAGTGGGTCTCCTCTACCTATGATCCTGAATACATTTTTCGAGGCCTGCCATAGTCTGACCCCAGCCCCATTTGTCTAGTCTCACCTGTCCTTGAGTCCTTCCCTGTCTTCCAGCCATTGCAGATACTCGGCTAAGGTGTGAGGGTGGCGGACAACCCTGCCCTTTCTCTTGCTACTTCCTCTGCCTTTTCTCCAGCCATTAACATTGTGTCTTGGATCAAATGCCACTGCTTCACCCTGGACATCCTGTTTCCTCTTCATTCCCAGGAGACCTTGTAATGCATGTTTATCAGTAGGCTTTATTACTTAGAGCAGGTTACCTTTCACTTACACATTTCATGCCCTAGCCAGACCTCCCCTTCATTCTATGCATTCCAAACTGAGGGACTAGGCCTGTATCTGCCAGTTAATTGCTTAGGAAATAGTTGTTGCATTAAAACCAATTCCTAGAAAGGACAGGCGAACTCAACAGGTGAGACCAGGATAAGATCAGCTTCAGGGGCAGATGTACTGAAGGCCTAACACATAATAACAGGGCTGCTGGGGAGGCAGGAAGGGCGAGGGCAAAACCACAGCTCCTTGCCTTGGCATTGAGGGAAAGGGAGGCAGCCCACCCCACACCACATCTCCAGTTCCCTCAGGGATCCACAACCTTCCTCTTTGGAAAGAACTGTAACTAAGCCATGTCCCAACAACCTAAACACTGCCCCAGGCTTAGGAGAGAAGAAACCACCTCCCAGTGAGCTCACCACTAAGCGCTCTCACATCTTCCCCCCAAGGGTCCTTAAATGTGGTAACTGGATACTGAGTCCTCCCCTTGTGCTGATTACATATTTGAACTGCGGTTCTCAACAAGATGTTAAAGAAAACCCCCAGGGGACTGTTGACAAGCCTGATCACAAAGAAAGAGCACTTCTAAGCCAAGAGGTACTTAAAATACTAGTGGCCCTGAAGAAGAGACTAGAAATGCTGAAAGGGTGGAGAGGACCAGGAATTGTTATTTTTAAAAATTCATATTCAAATCCTATTTGTTCCGCTCTTACCCTGTTCACAGAAGTCACTGGATCTAATTGTCCCAGGAGACGGGTGGCATTATCTCCATTTCAGAAATGTGGAAACAGGCTCAGGACCAGGCAGAGGAGTTTGTCTCTTAATTAGTTTATGAGCTTTTTGAGGAGAACCCATGTGTACTCAACCCTAGAGTATCTTTCCAAGGGTCAGAAAATACTAAGTGTTCAATAAACACTTGCTGAGTCTCAAGATTAAGATTTCTTGCCCTTTTATGGAAGACGGACCTTCGGTAATTTTTTCCTTCCTAGAAACCAGAAGTCACCTCCTCTGACCTTGGGAACCCCACATGGTAGCTGGGAGGACAGGCCAGCAGCCTCCCCTTCAAGGGGATCATAATAATTGGGGGGCCCAGCTGTGCTGCTGAACTGCCAGTCAGCCACTTTAGCTGGCATAAGGCCCTTGATGGCCTTGCTGAATGTTCCCAGTCTGCAGAGGAATGTATAGGTCATTCCTCCCAACTTTCCCTCCTTCCTTCCCCTCCTCACTCTGGGATCAAACCTGCATCACAACCTGACTAGCCCAGCGTCCTCCCTCCCCTCACCAAGTTTTCTAATAGGCCTTCCTCCTAGTACAATCCTGGTACTTTTAGCCCTGCCTCTCAACGTCTGCTTCTTGGAGGACTGGGGTCTCTCACACCCTAGTTATTGCTTTAATAAATAATATCTAACCTTCATTCACTCAAGGGTATTTAGCAAACACCTATTATGCCCTGGGAACACAATGGTGAACCACAAAAGCATTCCTGATGCCCTCAGGGAGCTGGCAGAGGCTGGGAATTAATCAGATCAATAATTAATCACATAATTCTACCCCACTTTGCTTTAATTAATAATCTAGAAAATTAGAGGGCTCTGGGATAAGTTGTGATGGGGGAATCTGACCTAATCTAGGGGAGTGGACAGACAGATATAAGCTGAACCTGAAGGCTGAGGGGAAGGTGACCAGGCAAAGGTACGTGTCAGGCTAAGGGAACAGAAGGGGCAAAGGTCCAAGGGGCTCAGTGAGCGGAAGGATTTGCAGGAGGCTGAGTGAAATGGGAAGCATCAGGACTGAAGAGCAAGGCAGCGGCCTGTTGGGCCATCTTGAGAATTCGGGGGGCTTATTTCTCTTTCTAGAGTATAAGCTCTTTGAAAGCAATTACCCTGTTGTACCCCCTCTTTGCTGACTCTAATATAATGCCTGGCACAAAGCAAATGTTTGCTAAATATTTCTTGAATGGAAGTAATAAAAATCAATGAGGAAATAACTTGGGTGGTTTTTTTTTTTGTTTTTGGCATTATGCTCCTTAATATCAAGAATGCAGCTAATTAATCAAAAGTGCAAACTATGTAGCCTCAGAGGTATCTGACCTGGAGCCCATGAGCCACATGCAGATTATCTGGGGACTGTTTTACCTTTCTGAGGTGTCAGATGCCACAAAAAGTATTCACAGACCTTTTCTTCTGCTCAGCAGCTTTTATTAGTGTTTGTGTGTTTAATGTGTGGCCCAAGACAATTGATTCTTTTTCTTTCATTGTGAAGCAGGAAAATGTTTGGACACCCCTGACAGTTTCTGGGCTCCTACTGGCTGGTGAGACTGATGATGACAATGAGGATGGCAATTCTCAGGCCTTGGTAGCAGACTGATGCCCCATCTCTTCCTACCTGGGTGAATGTGAGCAAGTTACTGCATGTCACTGCCTCTCAGTGTCCTTGTTTATAAAGCAGAGTTGATTACGCAGTCTCCATTGGCGTGCTGGCAGGGATGGGGGGACCAAAGGGAGACGTAGGAAATGACTATGTAAAACAGCCCAGCACATTGCCTGGTGCAGAGCAAGCATTCAATAAATGGTGCCAATTGTTAGTATTCAAACATGGCTCTCTCTGCTGAGATAAGAGAACTACACAGGGAGACGTCCAAAGGAGGGTGAGTTGTCAAACTGTGTGTCCTCAGAACTTCGTGGGATCACCTCTCTGCGAGAGACTAGCTTTGAGCACCAGCTGGGTAGGCTCCAAGCCTGGAGGCTGGCCAAGAGACCAGGCCCAGACGTGCACTTTACACACTTGGACTCTGAATCCACAGTGGTGTTTAAATATAGATCTGAACCTCAGACCAGGCAGTGCACCACTAATAGATGGGTGCATGCGACGTGCTTACAGGGCAGGCAGCAGCTGGGGAAAGAAGACAAGCTGCTTCTAGCTTCTCTGTCCCAGCAGGGCAGAGGCTGTGCTTTTTGGCTCCATTTCAGAGCAGCCAAAGCAGCGCCATGAGCAGACACCACTCTGCTCCTGCCTTTCGGGTGTGACTTCCCATGGTGGAAGTTGCAGTTAGAGCCCAAGCTTAGAATAAAATGCTTATGGAATCAAAAAGGATGAAAGGGGGAAAAATACCTGGCTTCTGCCCCAAATACCGTGATCCAGCTGGCCCCAGCTGCCTCGGAATGGGGCAGGGTGGTGGAGATGGAATTGCCTGGGCAGAGATATGCGGTATGCAGGCTACGTGCTCTGCCACACACACCACCAGGCCGGGAGGGACTCTGTTTGGTGAGTGTCCATCTGATAACAACCTGAATCCTTAAGATGCCACAGCTGCCTGCCAAGCTGGACATGTCCCTACAGTGGCACTCAGAGACCCAGGAGACAGAACAAGGGGTCTGTTACCAACTCGGCCCTGTGTAAGCCTATCATCTCCACTGAAACGAGTCTTGGGCAGGCTGGCAGAGAGCCTGTATCCAGGAATTCCAGAGTCTAGAATGGAGACTGTCAAATGCTAAAGGGGCTCTTCGTTGGCAGATTCCTGTCCATGATCCAACCTGGGCTGTGTCATTAGCACTTGGCACTTGGACTCACACTTTCCTCAGAGCGTTCTTTCCTATGACCCCACTATTCTAGGCCCAGCTAGGGCTTGCTCTCCTGTGCCCTCTTCCATAGGGCCACAGTTATCGTTAAGTCAGTTATCAAATCTCAAGGCCATAGATATCATATTCCCCGTTTCATCAGGACATAATGATGTCAACAATGGCTAACACATACTTAGCACTTAGGTCAGCTTCTCACTGCTCTAAGTGACCTACCTTATCGTCACTAATTTATTCATCACAGCAACCCTATGAGATGTGTTACAGTTATTTACCCATTTAGCAGATGAATAAACTGAGGCACAGAGAAGTTAAGGACTTCAGCCCAAATCATGTAGCTTGTAAGCGGCAGAGCTGGGGAAGCGAGTCCAGGCAGTCTGGACTCGGAGTCACTGCTCCTGACCACAACCTACACTTCCTGTCTATTCATGACTAAGTTCTATAACTAAAATTTTTTTTTAAGTATCAGATTCCCAGGCCTGATTTTCAAGAATGAATAGCACTCAAGTGCAGAGCTAGGATTTTGTAACTTCCTGTTTTATATATAGTAAAATCGGGGAATGTTAATGAATTAGGAGGGTTTGCTCATAAACCTATCAGCTTTATGATTGAGAACGCTGGTCTTTTTAGATAAGTGAGTACTTGGAACAAGCTCTGCCTTAGGATTTCTCATTTCAGGGATACTTGTAGCTTAAGCAGGTGGGGGAACTGTGTACAAAGTTAGGAATCGTAGCTACTGAGCAATGGCTTGTTTATAGCACTGTCCTCCTGCCCCAAAGAGAAACAGTAACCTTACAAAACTAAGCGCCCTGTCCAGATTGGTGAGCCATTCCCGGAAAGAAGGAGGGCTTCCTCGCAGTCATGGTAATAATAGTGACCACTTATTCAACTGAATGTCTTATATCATTAAATGCTCATACAAAGCCTAAGACAAAGTTACTATTTGCCCTATCTTGCAGATGAGAATACTCAGGCTCAGGGATCGTGTATCCTTGCCAGATGTAAGTCCTGGTAAATCTAAGACTCAGACCTCACCTGAATGCCGAGAAAGGAGGGACTCAGTGCCAGCCTAAGCCCAACTTTCTCAGGAACCTTCGCTGACTCCTTGGTCCCACCTCAGCCCCTGTGTCTTGAAGCAACTATATAACCTGTAATATAGGTTGCCACAATCTACTACTCATTACCCTTGTTTCACATTGGGCCATTCTGGTTAGCCAATCACATTATACATTTTTAGGAGCAATGACAGTAGGTTGAATTTTATTTCAGGCTGTCCCCAGGTATTTCAGGGCAAGCAAACTAAGAGAGCTAAAGACCTAGAATCACAGGCTGCTCTTCCTAGCACTTCATTCCTAGACTTTACAAGCTTCTAAAACATTAATTGGGAAGGGCTTTAATGTTACGCTTGCCATCCTCTGTCTATCTCCCTACTTGCACTTGGGTCCAAACACTGCAAAGTATCCTCCCAAAATAAGTAAGTTTGGCTGTTGCCACCAGCTTGGATGTAGCATAAGCAGAAAGGTGGTTGAGTGTCCAATTCTGCTTCTGCCTCACAGCCCACCATGCTGCAGGCCCTTCCTCCTGGGTGCTGCCAACCAATATGTGACCCATGTCTAATCTCACCCTTCCTCTAAAGCCCAAACACTTCAGGCTAAAGAATGATAATGCGCACAGCAGGCACACTCAGACATGCATGTGTCATCACCCAAATCAAAGCCAAGATCCATTTCAAGAGAATTTACAATGTAGGAAGCACCCTCTAATTTAATAAAAAAGCAAGAGGACTGGGTGTTTCCTTTCTTTCCCAAAAACAAAGACACCAAAGCTTTTCTCAGAGTAAAGAGCCCGAACTCATCCAACTTGATTCTCTCCTCTCAGTCAACAAACCCATTGATGTCAACAAGAGCTTCCAGGCAGGTTGAGTCAAGGATGAAAGTCAACAACAGGGAAGGGTCATCTCTTCCTGGCACCACTCCTGAATGTGGAATAGCAAGGGGGTTGTCCACTGACTGTTTCAAAGGCAAGCAGGTTGGTGGGCTGGCCATGTCACCTGGGGATCTAAACATCACTTTCCACCGTGATTTACTAGAAAAACAGAACTGGGGCCAGCAGAGACAGCTGTGAAATGAGATGGTAAGGTCTTCCAGCTGCCTTTCAGCCCTCTTATGCCCAGCCCTTTTCTGTCCACTGTTCTGCGCCCTCTGATCAGTGACTCCTTAGGAACCTGTCAGTGTATGCTCCTGCACTACAGTGCAGCGACTGCCAGCCTTCCCCCTCCGAGGTTATGTGAGCATCGTGAACATAGTGGGAGTCATAATTTCAGCTTCATCTCAGACTAGTGAGGTGCGAGCTGTGCTTCCCCTAAATTCTTATTTCCCAGCTGCTTCCTCCATCTGCTCTGTGGGCCCATAGTGAAGGACATTTTGCCTAAGTTAGGCAAGTTTCTCCTGCCACGCCACCATTTCCATGCAGTCTCCTCCATCTCTCACTGTGGTCTCCTCCATCCTTCTCTCAACCCTGGTTGCTGTACATGGAGCTCTCCTGCAGGGAGGCAGGCACTCTTTGGTGAAAAAGGAAAAGGAATCAGGGGCAGGGAGACCCCCTACCCTCCTAGAACTCCCTCCTTGGCACTGTGCCCATCACTTCACAGTTCACCCATCTCCACGGGAAGGAAGGTGCCCACCATTGCCCTTCAGAGGCGGTGGAACTAGCTTGGTGCTTCTCAAACGTCTGTGCTGACAGGCCAGCTTTCCCAATCCATTATGAAACATAACTTCTGTAAAATAAATAAAAATGAACTGTTTCGAAGGAATTAAAAATTAAAGCATACAAAGTAGAACCTCAGCTTTGTGTTATTGGATTCAGTCGTGTAAAATTAGTCTATCATACTGTTATAAAAGCTTCTAAATAACTGCTCTCAAATTTCTCACTTTGTTCAACCATAGCCCAGCACAGGGCTGAGTATCCTTGCTCTAGCTTGGAGGTTTTGCCATCTACTTAACCACTCAGAGCCTGCACCTGTTGTCTTTGCAAGATGGGAGAATAGGCGACATCTCAGCTGGTCACAATGTCCCACACGTGTATATCCCAGGAACTCATTCCTGATTCTTCCTCATGTTTCAAAATTATTTCAAAGACATTGACATAATGTCAATGACTTCCTGAGGGGAAGATTCTTCTGCATTCCTCTCTGCTGATCTGGAGTGATCTACCTCTATGGCACCTTGGGGATGAATGAAAGAAACATGCCAGATTCAATCCCAACAGTGGTAGGTCACTCATTGTCTCAAGGGCTTCCTGAGGAACTAATGGGTGTTTTGTTAAAAAGCATCGTGAAAACATGTCAACGGTCTAAGACAGGCGTCCTCAAACTATGGACCGCAGGCTACATGTGGCCCACTGGGTGTTTTTGCAGCCACTGCCTGTCCTGCTCAGCAGCTGACTTGTCCCGGGGCCTGAAGTCCGGCCCTCCAACAGTCTGAGGGACAGTGAACTGCCCCCTGTTTAAAAAGTTTGAGGACCCCTGGTCTAAGAACTGTTATCACTGGAGTGGGCGAGGCATGGCCCAGGTTGGCGGTAATGCAAGTGCTAAGTACACAATCAGCTATTACCTATTCAAAAGCCTGTACTAGCCTGTGAGGGAGACATCCCCTAAACCAGTGGTTCTCAACCTTACAATTGCTGTGTTGTTACAAATGGAAAAAAGGGGTCACAACCCATAGGTTGAGAACCACTGCCCTAAACAGACACAAACTGGGAAAAGAGGATGAGCTTGTCCAGAGGATTCACGAGGCCCTGGGAATTCACAGGAGGGAGCAGTGGTCCATTTAAAACACTTCCTGTACTTCCAAAGGAAGCAAAGAAGTCTCAGTGTCTACCAACCGTGACAAAAGGCCAATTGCTTGCTGGGAATGGAGCTGGGGATGACCATCCTTTAGTAAGGGGGAGCCAGGAAATGAGGTAGGACACATAGGGTGGGGAAAAGGACTCTGTTATGGACTGAATATTTGTGTCCCCCTCCTAAATCCATACATTGAAACCTAAATCCCCAAAGCGATGCTATTTGAGGTGAGGCTTTTGTGAGGTAATTAGGTCATAAGGGTGGAGCCCTCATTAATGGGATCCGCGCCTTCATAAGAGACAGGAGAAAGATGCTTTCTCTGCTTTCTGCCATGTGAGGATACAACAAAAAGACGGCTGTCTCTAATCCAGGAAGACACTAGATCTGGTGACTTTCCAGCTCCCAGAACCATGAGAAATACGTTTCTGTTGTAAACCATTCAGTCTAAGGTAGTTGGTTAAAGGAGCCCAAATTGAGTAAGACAGACTCCATTTCCCAGAAACAATTTTTAAAACAGCTTCATTGATATATTATTGACTTCCAATACACCTCACGTACTAACAGTGTACAATTTGATAAGCTTTGACACACGTACGAAGCCATTACCAGTCACAAGGACAAGCACCATGTCCTCACCATCCCACCCCCCACCTCTGCCTGCTCCACCCATCAACAGCCACTGACCTTTCTGTCACTATAGATTGCTTTGCATTTCCAAAATTTTATAAAAATGGAAGTATAGGGTATATATCCTACTTTGAGGGTGGGGGAGCTCTGGATTCTTTTACTCAGCATAATTATTTTGAGATTCACTCATGTTGGGATATGCATACATCATTTGCTCCTTTTTATTGCTGAGTAAGTGGTCTTTCACCGAGAAGCAATTTTGCATGTCTAGCTAGGTTACCCTGGGACTAAGATTTTGAGGTTTTAAGGAAAGTTTATAAAGATTTAGCCTTTCCCTTAAAGCAGAACTTGCCGTTCCTTTCCCAGGAAATAAATCTTTTTTTGCCTCAAAAGTAAGGAAAGTAACAAAGAAAAATAGCTACTTAATAGTCTTCAATAACAAAAGGAATTTTGCAATATCTAGGCACTTAGAGCTGAGAGGAGGCAGGGGAGAGAGACCCGAGAAACAGGGACCTCCATTCCCACCCAAGACAAATCTCAACCCATCCTGATTCCCAATTTCCTATAAAGAAGCATTTCTTCCTTGATGGTAGAAAGTACATGAAGAGAATGTTGCCATTTCAGTAGTGAGTTTTGCTTTTGGACCGCTAAAAAGGAAGGATACTATGCAAGTACAATTATAGTTGTTCATTCATTCATGCATTCATTCATTCTCTCACCATGTATGCACTGGGCGTCTTCCACGTGCTCAGCACTGGGCACAGAGGCAGATGTGAGACTTATGGGGAGACTTGGTTCCTGCTTCAGAGTTATGGGATACGCAGGTGTCATGGCTGGGCAATTTTACCACGTGACTCTTTCACAATAAAGGAGAGATTAAAGAGATGATAGTTGGGGCCAAGTGTAGTCTAGAAGACAGGATTGAATATAGGTGAGGTGGCAGAGGAAGGTTCTGGTTCTTAGACTGTCAGGAATCACAGCCTCCCCTACCCCCATTGATAACGACAGAGGATGCAACACCAACTCCCTTGTATAAGGCTGGGGGCAAGACTAGAAGATGTAGGAGACAAAATTATTTTGTTTGTTTTTTTTTTTGAGACAGAGCCTCAAGCTATCCCCCTGGGTAGAGTGCCATGGCATCACAGCTCACAGCAACCTCCAACTCCTGGGCTCAAGCAAGTCTCCTGCCTCCGCCTCCCAAGTAGCTGGGACCAGAGGCGCCCGCCACAACGCCCGGCCATTTTTTGGTTGCAGCCATCATTGTTGTTTGGCGGGTCCGGGCTGGGGATTCGAACCTGCCACCTTAGGTGTACGTGGCTGGCGCCTTAGCCGATTGAGCCATAGGCGC
>CAUYQV010187477.1:0-14678 GCA_963574575.1 Galagoides demidoff | reverse complement strand
CTGTGGTCCCAGCTACTTGGGAGGCTGAGGCAGGAGACTCACTTGAGCCCAGGAGTTGGAGGTTGCTATGAGCTGTGATGCCATGGCACTCTACCCAGGGGGATAGCTTGAGGCTCCGTCTCAAAAAAAAAAAAAAAGAACTAGCAGAGTTTAACATCTCCCTAGAAATCTGTGTGTGCGATCTCAAGTAGGAGACTCTCCCAATACAAGGCTCAGATTTCAGATTTCTGAAGGCTACCCTTAAGATTAATAATAATAACAATAGGAGCTTGTATGATTAATCTGAGGAACTGCTGGCATCTTTGTTACCTCCCTCATCTTACCCTCTGGGCAAATAGACTTCAATAAAATCAGAGTGGGGAACACTCTGGGCCATTGCAAGATGCCCACAAATGGGCAATGGACCCCTGAGTTCCCACCTTTACTGTCTCATATCTCTTTCTTTACCATCACTTTTATAATTTTAAAATTAATAATTCTTCAGTTGATCTCCACCAGTTTCCATGGGTCTTAGCAGACCCTGCTCTTGGGGTAGGACCCTGACATCTTATTTCCATATCTTTCAATTAAACTTCATAATTTCTGGAGTTTTTCAAATAAGTTCATGAAGTACCAATAGGTACTATTTATTGAGAGCTTACTATGTGCTAAGGTCCGAAATGTTTGTGTCCCCCCATTCATATTTTGAGATCTTATCACTGATGTGATGGAATCAGGAGATGGGGCCTTTGAGAGGTGATCAGGTCAAGAGAGTAGCACCCTGATGAAGGGGGCTAGTGTCCTTAAAAGGGGTTGCAGAGAGCTAACTAGCCCTATCAGTGGTAAGGTGGCATCCATGACCGGAAAGCAGCCCTCACAAGACACCAGATCTACTGGAGCCTTGTTGGACTTCTTAGCTTCCAGAATTGTGAGAAGTTTCTTTTGTTTATAAGCCACTGAGTATATGATATTTTGCAATAGCAGCCTGAAGGGACTGAGACATGCAAATACTTATGTGTATTAATTACTATAGTAAGTTCTTTATATAGTATTCTGGGCTGAGTTGTGTGCCCCCCAAATTTCTATGTTGAAGCCCTAACCACCAATGTGACTATATTTGGAGATAGGGATGTTAAGTAGGTAATTAGTGTTAAATGGGGTTATAAGGGTGGGATCCTAATCTGGTAGGGCTGGTGTTTCTTAATAAGAAGAGAAAGAGAAAGCAGAGATCTCTCTCTATGCCAAGAGGGAGAGCCACAGGAGCATATGGCAATAAGACTGTCCTCTGCACACCAGGAGGGTGGGCTTCATGAGAAACCAACTGTGATGACACCTTAGTCTTTGACTTCTGGCTTCCAGGAGTCAATAAAGAGAAAATAAATTTATGTCATTTAAGCCACCCAGTTGGTGGTATTTTATTACAGCAATCTTAGTATACTAATATATCTAAGTAGCTCAAATAAGCTTCTTAATGAGGAACATGGTATTATTTTAGGAATTCAATATAGTGATTAACAGTATAGATTATAGATCCCAACTGCCTGACCTCAAATGTCAGCCCTACTTACATGATCCTGAGAAAGTTCTCAATATCTATGTGTATAGGTTTTTCCATCTGTAAGCTGGTAGTAATAATACATGTAGTATCTTATTGGGTGTGGATAAGGTTAAATGAGTTAATGTTTAAAAGTATCATGGTATCTGGCACAGAGAAAACACTCAATATGAATAAGCTAATTTTTATTAGCCTAATTTTCTAATGAAGAAACTAAGGCTTAGGGAGATGAAGGAGAAAATCAGGCAGATATTAAGCTGGAAAGTACCAGCGTTAGAGCCAGGTTCTTTATTTGCAGAAGCCAAGGTCCTAACTTTCACACTGTAGTGACTCTTAGAAAGTACAACCAAGTGAGAAATGCAGTTAATGCCTCTTTTTTTTTTCTTCCCAAGTAGAGTAGCAATCTAAACATTCTGAAATTTTCCCACTTGTATGTGAGGGACAGGTCCATGGTGGGGCTTATTTTGGATTAATTTTCCTCGCTCAAATCACCAGGGCTTTAAATGTCAGGCAGAGAGGGATCTTTTTTCTTTCTTCACATTCTCAACATAATCCTGCCTTGCTTTCTTTTGTACTAGCAGTCCTCAGAAATGTCCAAAATACAGAATAAACATCTTACCATACAGTCTATGCAGAAATTTAGCTAATAGAAAATGCTACATAACAAACATTAAGTGGGTACAATGGGCACTGAGAATTCCAACAGGACCTCAGTATTTTAAGTTCATTCTACTTCATTCCACTGGGCAGTGAGACCTGATAGTCTTGTGAGACACTGAGGGATGCTGATTTTTGTGTTGCTTCTTGTCCTTCTATGGCAAGCACTGCATATTGAAAATAAACAGAAATTTCCTCCCATATTTGTCAAAGAGGAACCGTTAGCTTTGCCCTCTATGGGTGCCCTTCGGCTGGATCTCACCTTTATTCTCTGGTTGCTGAGCTGTGATTTCTGCATGCCTCCCCCATGTCTCCTTATGGAAAACAGGAGGCCACATAACTGTTGACTAATATATTCCTGCTGAGACCATCATGAGTGCTAAATGCTCTTCAATGTGGCTAGAGTGGGAAGAGGAATTTAATCACTTTGGCTGATGATGGACCATCTTCTTTTTGAAGTCTTGCCATATCTTGCTAGAGACACCTGCTTGCTTACAAGATCCCTTCCCTGTACCTATTTAGTCCCCCAATTCCTACTTCTCTTCAAAGTACATGTACATTTTTTCATCCTTTAATACATGATATTATCCATGGTACTTCAAGGTCATCGAGGGAAGGAAATATATATATATAAATAATACAATATACATATAAAATATATATTTATATCTAGTTTAGATGCTATGGGCTGTGCTGGGCACTGGAGATAGTTTCAAGTCATGCAAATATATACATCGAATGAATGAACCAGTGAATGAATTAATGGGTTATACTCAGTTACTCTTGAGTACAAAGGACCCAGCAATATATATGTCTATATTACAGGCTATTGGGAGGATTAAGAATTGCATATTTATTTATATATGTGTACTTATTTGAAACATGACCGGAAGTCAAAGTCTTCTCAGGCAAAATGGCAGTATTTCAGAGCTTGATAACTTTCAAATTTGTAGGTGCTGGAAGGTACAAGTCTATTGACAGTAACTGAAATTCTCCAGCTTCTTCAACTGTCAGAATGAATGTCATTCTGAGAAGGAGCTCTGATGTCCCCATGGAAACAGGGCTCATTAAAGGCATGACATCACAAAGCTATACTTGTCTGAAGACATTTGGGAATTTTAGGTATAGATTGTAATACTGTTAAAGGCAAGTTATATGTACATATTCTGTGTAATTATGTGCACATGTATTGGTATGCCTAATTTATTCACACCTCTCATTTAGTCCCATTTATCATTAAAGTATTTTAATGATTTAAATCTTACACATGGCTGTACCTCCAGGTGCTTAAAGAACTCATTTAGATTTTATAATAAATATTATTAATATGGTTGAAAATGCTTATCTACTTTAATCTTAACATAATGAAAGGAATGTTGATTCTGAACCTCTGAAATGGATAATATATTGTCTCTGTGCAAAATTACCCAGAATTATGCACCGGGCTGTCTTTTTACAGCCTAAATCAGTACTAACCAGCATGCTGGAAATGGGATATTTTAGAGTAAAGGGATTGTGCAGACAATCTTGGACAGGTCATCTCAAAGTCTTTTTTTTTCTGATTAAAAAACTAAAAATATTTAAACCATTTTTTATTTTGTCTATGCATTTAAGTACTTTGCACAGTGTCTGAAAAAGAAAAAGTTTTTTTTTTTTTTTAAGAAAGAAAGAAAACAGAAGGTCAATGGATTTGAGAATGGTCTTGACTCCCTCTTTGTTAGTATAATCCTTGTGCCTAGTTATAGATCGGAGACAATGCTTTTAAAGGCTCTATTTTCATGTCATACAATGCAGTCAGGAAAGGTGTTAGGCAGACTGGATTAGCTCGAAAATGCAGAAAAATATGACAAGGCGAAAGGCTACCTATGAAGTTGGTTAGCTTATAAATAACACAGAATTGAACAAAACTTGTAAGAAAAAAATATGAACAATTTGCATAGCTGTGTTATAGGAACAAGCGTGTCTAAGTGTTTACGGCAGCTGGAGAGGTGCTTTGGAGTGGGAATATTTGCTAAAGCAACTTCTCTCTGTGATGCTTTTAAAGGTTCTTGCTGCAGTTCCCTCCTTATCCCCCCTCCCACCCCCAAGTTCCTTAGAATTGTTAAAAATAAGGAGCTGAGCGCTTTTGGCTTTGTTGATGACATTGAGCCTAACAGAAATCTTTAGCATGGAAATCTAATGCTGATTTCCAAATAATACCTATATGTGTTCCCTTCATTGACATTCATATTTTGGTTATAAGAAAAAAATTGTTACATTTTCTGCATTTCAAATGATTCCAGAGCAGTGGTTTCCAAGAAGATTTTCCTGAGAGGTAGATGAACAAAATATCTGAGGATGAAAAATTACTTTCTCTATGTCTCTTAAATCCCATGCAATTATAATAAATTTCTTTTTTCCCCCAGTGGGAAAAAAATTCAAATAGAAAGCTAGAGCTGGAAGAAAATGTAAAAAGTATATTGTTCAATACTTTCATTTTTTAAAATGAAGAAACTAAGCCAGAAGAAATTAAGCCATGCCACTAATTTGTGGCAGAACCAAAGGAAGAAACCAGCAACACCAGCTACAACATGTGGGGATATGTGTATATATACATATATAGTATCTGTGCATACAATATGTGGTAAATATATTCCTACCTGTTAGCAATAAACTACACACTCATTTACATATATATGTAAGTATAGCTTGACTTCTAATTTTATCTAATTCCTTACTACTATTCAAGCATCACTATCGCCAGGAGCTTTTTAGTCATGCAGAATCTCAGGCCCCACCCTGGACCTACTGAATCAGAACCTGTATCCTCATAGGATCCCCAGGATCTTCATATGCATTAAATTTGAGATTAATTGTTCTAACAATTCCTGGTTTTCTGTACTAATGAAACATAATTATTCAGTGTCCAAAGACAATCCAACACATTTATTATATGTGTTGACTTCTCATCTCTGTTTTCTCTCCTTCACTAAACCTCACAGGCACTTTCCAATGGTATGAAATGAATAATATTGAAATTTATAACTTCCGTTTACCCTTGCCTTTTGTAAAAAGCATTACCTTCAGTTTAGATTTTGCATCCCACATTGAAATAATAATTATTAGTATGTGTGTTGCCCGTTTATTGTGCTCCCAAAAGTGAGTGGAGTACTTTGTACTCATTATGTCACTTAATCCATGCAACAGTGGTGCGAGGTTATAGTGATCATCATCTCCGTTATATAGAAGAGGAGACTGAAAATGAAAGAGATCAATTAACAGCTTCGATGTTGTCAGACTTGGACCAGGATTTGGCTCATTCCAGAGTGTGAACATCAACCACAACATATGTGGCTTCTGTGATTCTCTGTTGTAATTTGCTCTCTTCTCTCATCCATTTATGTCTCTAAATAAACTGTTTTACCAAGTGAAAATTAGAAGTCAAATGTAGCACAGTATCTGGTGCATAGTGGCTGCTTGGGCAATATTGTTGAATAAATTTATGAAAGAATAAATAGATCTATGTCTCCCTGATAAGAAAGCATGTGCTCACTCTATGACAAGGGGAAGGAGATAGGCAGGAAAAAGGATTTTTCCCATTTTGAGATCAATAATTCCACCACTCCCTTACTGCTTTTCCTTACCAGTGACTTTTCCTGTTATTGCAGATGCCCTTTCATTCTACAAATTTTCAGTTGTTATTCTTGTCCTATTGTCTTAGAGAGGAACCTTACCTGGAAGACTAAGGCCAAATTTAGTGGTACTCTTTCTTGGAGGACCTGAGCTACTATTTCAGGGATTCTCTGAAAGCTCTATTAACTCTTAATCCTTCTTGACCTCCTGGGAACTTTAGAGCTAAAGCATCAGGCTTTAGGTGAAGATTTTAGACCTTTGCACTCAATGTAGTCTCAGTAACGCATTAGGAACCAATCTCTGTGGAGAGAAGAAAAATACGTGTATTGGGGATCTTGAAGGCCCAGGGACTAAGAGAGATGGGCGATGAGGAAAAACAGGCAGAACTGTCTGACAATCATGCCAGGAGAACTGAAGATAAGTGGCCCGCTATGGGCTTAAGTACAGGGCTGATTCTGACAGGGTAGCAGGTGGCAGGAGCTAGTGCAGGGCAAGGTTTATCCATTGAGCAACGGCCCCCACTGTACAGCTACCACTTTGTATGGACTCAGTATGAGCAGACTAAGGTCACACCCCTCTCTGAGTATTTTTTTTTTTTTTTTTTTTAGAGCCAGAGTCTCACTTTATCACCCTTGGTAGAGTGCTGCAGCATCAATCACAGCTCACAGCAACCTCCAACTCCTGGGTTTAGGCGATTCTCTTGCCTCAGCCTACCGAGAAGCTGGGACTATAGGCGCCTGCTACAACACATGGCTATTTTTTGTTGCAGTTTGGCCAGGACTGGGTTTGAACCGGCCACCCTTGGTATATACAGGGCCAGTGCTCAGCCCTCTCTGAGTCTTATTTGCTAATTTATAAGCAGGGTATGTTAGGATCCTTTGTTTAGGAAATTTAAAAAAGAAAAGCAATCTACATTATTAAAGGAGCAAGCTGCACACCATGGAGGCAGGCTCCAGGGCCAAGTGAGTATTGTCCAGATGGTTTGTCTGTGGTTTCTTCCCTGGTGGGCTCTTTACTCTCAGATTTAGGGAACTCCTTTGCACCA
Source organism: Galagoides demidoff (assembly GCA_963574575.1). Lineage (NCBI taxonomy): Eukaryota > Metazoa > Chordata > Mammalia > Primates > Galagidae > Galagoides > Galagoides demidoff. The sequence continues at coordinate 7,830 of CAUYQV010187477.1, read as the reverse complement.
TGTGAACTTCAGAGCATCAAAGGCATTGCGCTAAGTATGTTTCCACCATATTTGGCTCCTGGGGGAAGGTGAAGGGTATACCGAGCTCAAAGTGGTATTTTGAGGTTTGTTAGAGGACATTTATTAAACTTCTGAGCTGAAAATGCTGATCTGAATGTCATTTGCTACTTTGCTATTTTATTTTGTAAGTGATTAATGTATTAAAAAGAGTCCTTGCCACATGTGCATGTATTGATTACACTTGTGTGTATGGGTGTGTTTGATTTAGTTGCCAGAGTGGAAAGACATCTTTGCTTACAGATATATAGTCCTTCAGCAAGGAATATATGAGAAATTGATTTAGGTCTCCCCATTCATTCAACCAGATATGTGGCCCATCAGCCATGTAGAGACGTTATGCAGGAATTGGAGATAAAGATAAACAAAAAATACGGCCTCTGGCTTGAAGGAACTCCTAGTGTAGCCAAGAGCAGACAGATATGCAAACAGGTCATTGTAATACAATGTTGCAAATCATAGAGGAGGTGGTAATACAGTGTTACTGGGCACATAGGAGGGCGGGTGGGCTCTGTTCTGGAAAATTAGCTGAAGTTTCATGGAGGACAGGCTATCTGCAGCTGGGGAAGCTGCCTAACTTGATTTGTACATTATTTCTCTAATCTTCAAATGACATTTGATTGCTAAAGGGCTTAGCAACAATTTTTTCCCCTACTTCGTGCTCCCTGTACCCCGTGAACAGGGATTACAATTAGCTGCAATGCCTTAAGGCAAATTGTGTAGGGTTAAAAGTACAAGCCACACTCTTCTGATTGGGTTGCTCCTGGAAGCTGCAGAGAACACTTCATCTTATAGTCTTTCTAATTACGGCTTTCTCCTGCATCTCCTTTCGTGAATAAAGGTAAGCAAAACAAGCAGGCTGGCAAGCAACATCACAGATCCTAGTTTTTCTGCATTCCCTGCTTCTGGCAGACTTAGCAGGATGTCATTTGCCTGGTGCACAAGGAAAATAAAATTGCTGCATGAGGCTCTGGTTACAGTAAAGATGGGGAGTAAGGGAGGGGGAAACAGGAGGAATTCAATCTCTGGCTTAGAAAAATCTAATTCTCTCGAGGTATATTGAAGTCTGCAAGGCAGTTATCTTTCTGGGCAGCTAGATGTAACCTAGGAATGTGGCTCCTAATAGCCTTGGTGAGATTGAGTGAAGTTTCTGTGATTGTGGTTGTCGTGCTCAGGTTGCTGAGGTCTGATGCCCTTGCTCCCAAGGCAGCCCATACCTGCAGTCCCTTCCACACTCCTTCTCTGCCCTGTGCCTTCCACCTCTTCCCTGTTGCCCCCAATCTACTGGCACTATCTATAGGAGAAAGAGCAATGAGTGGCTTGACAGCTTTGAAGGATAAATTTAATAGAAGTTGATGGAAGCAGTTCAAGGAGGCCACCATTGTATTATTCTTACAGCAAGAAAGGTTATCGGGGCTTGATGGACCCATACTCTCATGCTGAAGTACTGTGTGACTGAGGAGTCTTGATGTTTACAGGACTTTCAAGGGAACTGGGACATAAGTTGAAAGGGAAATTGAAGTGTCATTGATATAAGGTCAGTCACAGGATGGTGGGAGGGAAGAGAGTTGTGGGATGGTTTTTGGATAGGGTAGGAGATACTGCTCCTGCATTGGCACCAAGACACTTTGCTGTACGAACCGTAATTTGTGAGTAAGTCTATCTGTAGGTCTGGTTTTATTACAATGGATGTACCAGTCTTTCAAACTGAAATATGTGTTGATAAACATGCAGACAGATTTGGTGGTGCCATTTTATGTCTTGCATTATTTTCATATAGCCATTAATCTCTAAAGAAAGTTGGACTCCATTTTAGTAACTACTGCCTGGGATTATGCTCTAGATTTTGATTCTAATTCACTGTTGCTTTCATTAGTACTCGCTTCCTCTCTTCCTTCCTCCCTTTCTCTTATCTCTATGTTTCTTTCTTATTTACTTATAACTTCAGCAGCTCTTCAGACCATACAGAAGGGAATAGGCTTCCTACGGATACCCCCAAAGTCCTTGTCTATTCCACAACCCAGGCTGAAAAGTGACTTTCTCAAACAAGCCTCCCACAGATTCATAAGTAGTATTGCTTTTCTTTTTTGACTATTTGCAAAACAGGCATGTCTTCGTTATTACCTAATAATTCTTGTAATTCTCCATGACAGAAACCAAATCAAACTGACTTAAGGAAGACTAAGGGAGAACAATTGGCTTACAAAAATGGGAATTTCAAGGGTATCTGTGGGGTTACCTCTGCTAGATGGGGGGGTCCTGAGGATGGTGTCAGGGATTTTTCATTGCCAGCGTCTCTCGACTCTGTTTTTCTTTGTGTTCTTCGTGATGATGGGCTGACGGCAGTGTTAACATTCATATCCCACAGTAAAGAGTCAAAAAGAAGTATTCTTTTCACAATTTTTTGGTAGCATTCTCTCGGAAGGAAATGAATAGTCCCCGATGGGGTAATGTGCCCACTGTGGTTCAGAGCATGGAAGGCAGTGAGAGGTCAGATATTCACTCCATCCTTATGGCCAGTGGGCAGGCCAGGCGCCTTGACTGACAGTCTTGCTTGAATCACATGAAATAGGAAAGGAACAGTGTCTAAAAGAAAAGAGCGGGACTGAGCAGACAAATACAGCAGATGTTTACTACTTTAGTCTCCTGCCAGGCTTGCCTTTCAGGTGGCTGTCATTCTGGGGGAGGATAACATTCTCTCAGGAGGGATATAGTTTGCTTCTTCTGTGTAGACAGCTAGACAGCCCAAGTCCTATATATATATAACTATTATCTCAACTTACCTTTTTGGCTTTATTTTCTGTTATTCCTTGAGTCACATCTAGGCTCTAGCCAAATATGACCAGTCATTCTTCTCTAAACATTTTCTTCTCCATGGTTTTGTTTTGAGGACACTGGTTATCAGAATTAGGGTTGTTAGGTAATTGCCCCAGAAAAGCCCCTTCCCCAGAAAGCCCCTTCCCGCTTTCAACGACCAAGACTAGCTGTCTCCCTCTTAAAGTTACAGTTCCTTTCCAAGCACTGGGAGTTGCCTGCTAGACATCTCCTTATCTCCCAGTCACAAAACTTGCCTCATCTCCCTGTCTTAATTACCCGCTGAAAATTTCAACTTACAGCCTGCCCCTAACAGCTCTTCCCGCCAGAGCAGTAACCCCTTATTGGCTATTCTACCATCCCGTCACTGAGACTTCCCCTAACTGAACCTATATAAGGGTGCGCTTTTCTTTTGGTCTCTTTCTCTTCTTTTCTCTCCTCCTTGGTGCTGCTCTGCAGCATCCCTGCCTCACCCATAAAGACCTTTCATAGAAGTCTTGATGGTCTGTGAGATCTCTGCCGGTTGAGCGCTGCCTTTTCAAGGGTGAACTGTGCTTTTACAAATTAAAGAGTAGAATTAAAAAAACAAAAACAAAAAACCCTTTCTATTTCTTTATTTATAAAACTGAACCTAAGGTTAGATTTGCTTTTCAAGATGCGGTAACCTTGAAGTACATTTGTTTTTCTTTTTTGAGACAGAGCCTCAAGCTGTCACCCTGGGCAGAGTGCTGTGGCATCACAGCTCACAGCAACCTCCCACTCCTGGGCTCAAGTGATTCTCCTGCCTCTGCCTCCCAAGTAGCTGGGACTACACGCCTGGCCATTTTTTGGTTGCAGCCGTCATTGTTATTTGGCGAGCCCAGGCTGGATTCAAACCCACCAGCTCAGGTGTATGTGGCTGGCGCCTTAGCCGCTTGAGTCACAGGCACCGAGCCCCTAAAGCCATTTGAATAATGCCATTTTGGTTGTTGCTGTTGTTGTTCTGTCAAGTTGGTGTAAAGACTTGTATTATAATCTGCCTTGTGCTATGCTATAATGTTGTATGACTCTCTAATTAATTTTTTCCTATTTCTTTTAAAAATTATTTTTATGTTTCTTTTTTCACTGTACGCATCCTGGACAACATACAAAGACAAAGAAAGGCTTAAATTACTATGTTGTCAGAGGAGACTGAAATAGAGATAGTAACCATGAATGTCTGAGAACAAAATCAGGCCCTGAAGAAGAAAAGCCCTCAACAAGTTCTCTAGCATTTTGGTTAATAATGCCTGATTATTTTTGAATATAGATTTTCACTGAGATGGAAGCAAAAGAGGTAAGAGATTCAATAAAGATATTGCAAAATTAGGATCTCAGGGCACTGCTTTGAAAACTTGCTGTTGTAATTTTTTTTTTTTTTTTTTGGCAGTGTTTGGCCGGGGCTGGGTTTGAACTCGCCACCTCCAGTATGTGGGGCCAGCACCCCTACTCATTTGAGCCACAAGCGCTGCCCTGCCGTTGTAAATTTTTCAAGCTATGTGAAAATGGGAGTATCTTCATTCCTGTATTTTACTCTTGGATCTTTAAGGACCACAGTAGCACAGGGGCCTAGAAAATTTCTTGTAGTCTTAGCTTTTCATTAGCGCATTAACTTCTAATACCTTCTTTCTCTTATTTCTCATAGTGCAATCTTCAGTCCTTTGAGACCCCATGTGTGCTTAACTCTCTCAATAAGCTATCTCCAATAGCCTGGGGTGAAAGCATGGTTCCTGTCAACCTCTAAAATAGTTGTTCTCAAAGTGTGGACCATCAGTAACACCTGGGTACTTGTTATAGCTGTGATTACTGGGGCCTGCTCCAGACTTCCTGAATCAGAAACTCTGGGGGTGGGGCTCAGCCCCCTAGGTGATTCTGATGTATGTGAATGTGCTCCTGGGAGGATCTTTTTGTCATATTTTCTTTTTAAGCCCCTGTGAAAGATTAAAAAAACAATTGAAAACAGAAAGTTCACAGATGAGTGGGCATAATAGGGCGAAGAGCTTACATAAGAAAGAAAGGGGGGAGCGGGATCCTAATCCAGTTTCTCACTTTTCCAAATTGCCTTCCTCTTTGGCTGAATGGACCAGATAATTGCTAAATCCCTATTAAAATTTATGGCCAAATACCCATTTTGCTTTCTGTGGTGTTGCCTGAACACAGAATAGTTGTGCTCTTAGGCATTAGATATGTGTTCACTGATGATCTACTCCCATTTATTTATATTCTAGCAATTTTAGTACAGTTGCATAGAGCTTTTGGGGAGTCTGCTGGTCAAGTTTAAGTAAAGGGCAAATCCACTTTAACTTAAATGTATAGAACAGTCTATTAAGCGTTTCTGTTCTTTAGAAGACAAGCAATTCCATCCCATCAAAACAGACTCTCACTTCAGGTGTTGCCGTGAGGCTGCCGAGCCCCCTACTGCTGGGCTCTCGGGGTGTCTAACCTTGCCCTCTTGTCATTAGCTATTAAAACTGCTAAAACAGAAGAATGCTTAACCATTCTAGCGGTTAAAACATTAGTACATGCTTTGGTGAGTGCAAATTTAGATACTCTGAAAGGCCCTTTAGGGGATCTTTCTCCTCTTTTAAAGTTGCAGTTCAATCAAAATTTAGCCATAGTTTTTTTTCAGTCCCTGATGTGCTCTTATTTCTCTCTAGTCCCAGAAAAAGGTCCAGGTAAGCTATCAGGCTAAGAATTAATTTTTAAGCTGTTAGTTTACACTTAAACTGATGAGTCAGAATGCCAGTGACTTGCTGGCCTTTTTTTTTTTTTTAATTCTAATTTTTTTTGAGACAGACTCTTACTTTGTCACCCTCAGTAGAGTGCTCTAGCATCACAGCTCACAGCAACCTCAAGCTCTTGGGTTCACGCAATTCTCTTATCTCAGCCTCCCAAGCAGCTGGGACTACAGGTGCCTGCCATAACGCCCAGCTATTTTTAGAGATGGGTTCCTGCGCTTGCTCAGTCTGGTCTCGAACTGGTCTCGTGTGAGCTTAAGCAATCCACCCGTGTCAGCCTCCTAGAGTGCTGGGATTACAGGTATGAGCCACCATGCCCAGATTAAATTCTAAAATTTTAAATGATTCTCGTAAGATGGATCAGGATAAGATTAGCAAAAGGGGAATCAGAGAGGAGTGCTTTTCCATCTTATCTCACTTGTAGAACTATAGTTCAATATCCAGTTCATGTCTTGTTTCTGATCCTTGAATCCTACACTTAACCCTGTTTCTCTTTTCTAATTTATTTGTTTATTTATTTATTTTTTGAGACAGAGTCTCACTCTGTCGCCCTGGCTAGAATGCTGTGGTGTCATAGCTCACAGCAACCTCAGACTCTAGGGCTCAAGACATCTCCTTGCCTCAGCCTTCTGAGTAGCTGGGACTATAGGAGCCCACCACAATGTCTGACTAGTTTTTCTCTTTTTGGTAGAGATGGGGTTTCACTCTTGTTCAAGATGGTCTTAAACTCCTGAGTTCCAGGGATCTACCTGCTTGGGCCTCAGAGTGCTAGGATTACAGGAGTGGAGCCGCTGTGCCCAGCTCTAACATTTTTAAAATTTACATTCTGTATTATACAATTGCTGGCTTCTCATACGTTTACCTACTAAGTTTTGTAGGATTTCCCTCTAAATGCTCTGGTTTGTTAATTCTGCTATATATATATATATATATATATATATTCTCAATTAATTTGGACTTTCTTTAAGGAATATATCTGATGTTACAAAAATTTGTAATTGAATTCTTTGCCTTTCTATACAGTACCAGATTGCTACTCTACCTGGAATCTACTCAGTAATCTAAGAACTTGGTATTGAAAACGTGGTTTGTGTATCAGTGATATTATCCTAGAAATGTCAGAAATGTTAAATCTTGGGCCTACCTAAGACTTAACTGGATTAGAACTTGCATTTTAATAAAGTATGAATTTTATAGTTTTCATTATTTTTACTTATGGGCACATAATAGCTGTATACGTTTATGGGGTACAAGTGATGTTTTGATAAAGAAATACAATGAATAATGATCAAATCAGGGTATGATCAAGCATTCATCATTTCTTTGGGTTAGGAACATTCTAATTCCAATCTTTTGGCTATTTAAAAATATGCAATAAATTATTGTTAATTGTAGTCACTTTGTTGTGTGTTATAGATCTTATTAATTCTATCTGGCTATATTTTTGTCTATCGGATTATATTTTTGTATTCATCAACCATCTCCACTTTATCCCCTCAGCTCACTACCTTTCCTAGGTTCTGGTAACCATCATTCTACTGTCTATCATCATGAATTAAATTTTAAAAAATGTAGCTCTTTATATGAGTGAGACTATGTAAAATTTGTCTTTCTGTGCCTGCCTTATTTCACTTAACATAATTTTCTCCATTTCCATCCACATTGTTGCAAACAATGGCATTTCATTCTTTTAATGGCTGAATAATATTGCATTGTGCATGTCAACCACATTTTCTTTATGCATTTCTGTATACTTTACTTAGGTTGATTCCGTGTGTTGGCTGTTGTGACTAGTGCTGCAATATACATGGTAGTGCACATATCTCTTTGACATAGTGATTTCCTTTCATTTGAATGTACAGTACATCCAACAGTGGGATTGCTGGATCATATGGGAGTTTTATTTTTAGTGTTTTGAGAAACATCCATATGGTTTTCCTTAGTACTTGCACTAATTTACATTGCTTCCAACACTTTACGAGGGTTCCCCTTTCTCCACATCTTCTCTGACATTTGTTATTACCTGTTTTTTGATAAAAGACATTTTAATTGGGATAAGATTTCTTGTACTTTTGATTTGCATTTCTCTGATAATCAATGATGCTGAACACTTTTTTCATATACCTGTGGCCTATATGTCTTCATTTGATAAATGTCTATTCAGATCTTTCACTTCTTTTTAAAATGGATTCTTTGATTATTG
>CAUYQV010187475.1:0-25747 GCA_963574575.1 Galagoides demidoff | reverse complement strand
TTTAAAACAATAACTGAGAAAATGACATGAAGGCTATGTTGATCAGTTTGATGGAAGTATTTCGGATTGCATGTGAAAACCCCACACTGTACCCCAGAAGTGCATTAATGTACATAGTTACCATTCAATTAAAAAAAAAAAAAAGACATGTGCCAAGGTCAAGGAGAGTTTGGAATTCCCCAAAATTCTTGCTACTACCTGGAAAGCCACCATTAGCACTGATGGCTTAGTGGACCTCCTACCAGGAATCATGGGAAGTGGGTCACCATGCTGAAGTCTCCATCTGTCAGATCCCAGCAAGCCTGTAAAGCATACAGAGTTGTTTATATCTGAAGGCGCCCCCTGCCTGGGTTTAGAGCTCTTGGCCACTGTCAGCAGTCATAATAAATATTGCCAACAATATCAATAATTGCCCTCTCCTACAGAACGTCCACTTTGAATCCACTAGCTCTAACTCTTAGAAGCCTCCTATGGAGTTATTATTATCTCCATGTTATGGATAAGGACACTCAAGGCTCAGAGAAATGAAGAAACTGGCCCAGGATCACACAACAGCAGACCCTGCTTTTCTCTACACATCTTAAACCATTGAACTATATGGCCTTCAAAAGCCTGGAGGGAACCTTTGGAAGGATATCTGGTGCCAAAATTTACATACTTCACAAGCTTAGCTGCACATTAGAATCACCTGGGAAGATTGTTTTAAATCTCCAAAGCTTGGCTGCACTCTAGTCTAATTTAACCAGAATATTTCCAGTGGGGCTCAGGCATTGGTATTTGGAAAGCTCCCTAGATGATTCCAGAGAAAAAAATTGAGAACTCATGCTCAGAAATGGCATTTCTCAAACTTCACTAGTCAAAATGCAGATTCTGATTCAGCAGATCTGGGGTCTTCCAAGTTCTGCATTTCTAAAGTGTTTCCAGATAATTCTGCTATTCCCAGAGAAACTTCTATTTATCACTTCCCCAAAGGCCTTCCTCAAGAGTCTTTTCTGTCTTTTTTTTTTTTTCACTGACACCTAGTTTTGCCTGATCCCTACTATCTTGCCACCAAAATAGATGGGAACCTGAACAGAGTGAGGTGCAGAGCCTTTCCTGAGCTCCACTCTCCAGAAATGAGAAAATGAGAGCAACATTGTGGGTGTCCCAAATAGCTCTGAAGAGCACACCCACCCTCATGTGCTTCTGTCACAGCAGTGGGCACACTGAAGGACAGCTGGCTGTGGTCACAGCTGCCTGGTCCACCACACTGTGGGCTCCTTGACCACAGGGCTCTGTTGGCTGAGGCTGTGCGGCTCATGAGTCATTGATCCAGGGGAAGCTCACCCATTGGACACTTAGAAATGTTTCCAGAAGGGAGAGAGGGTTGCCCTAAGTCTTAAAGCAGCGGTTCTCAACCTGTGGGTCATGACCCACAGGAACTGTATTAAAGGGCTGTGGCATTAGGAAGGTTGAGAACCACTGTCTTAAAGGATAGCACTGAGTTCATCTCATTCTCAAACTCACTGGCTACGTGACCCCAGACAAGTTACTTAACCTCTCAGTATCATAAACAGTGCTACTTTCCTCACAGAGTTTTGGACAGATCCAAAGAAACAACCCATGCAAAGCATTCTAGCCCAGGATTTGGCTCATCATCAACCCTTGAGAAATGGTGGCTGATTATTCTTACAACAGAAAGAGAGCAACATGTGGACAAGGGGGGAGGGTATTTCAAGAAGCAGGAGTAGCATGCATCGATCCTTGAGTCAGGAAAGCCATGAGTGTTTGTGGGGAAATGGGGATTTGGCACATGTAGGGTGAAGACACTTCCTATGGAGACATGGACTGGAAGGAGTCTGGCGCTGAGTCATGTCACTACTCATCTCCACCTCCCCATATCAGGCGTCTCTTAGAGCCATTAATCTACGAGCCCACAATGGGCCCAGGCAGTTAAGGCCAGGCAGGTGGTGTTCTTGGTGAGCAGCCGAGAGGGCTGGAGAAATGATCTGTCCTGCAGGACCTGGGCCATGGCCAAGCAAGTCCCCACTGAGAGCCTGGGTGCAGTGAGTGCTGGCAACCCTAGTGGGAAGACACTGTGGAGCAGGAGGCAAGAGGCAAGGGTACCCCTCACGGCCAGAGGGTTTTTCCAAACCAGATGTCAGGAACCCTTAATTCCTGCTCCCTCCTCAGGTCTTCACAGGGATTTTCACAGCAGAGATGACCTTCAAGATCATTGCCCTCGACCCCTACTACTACTTCCAACAGGGCTGGAACATCTTCGACAGCATCATCGTCATCCTTAGCCTCATGGAGCTGGGACTGTCCCGCATGAATAACTTGTCAGTGCTGCGCTCCTTCCGCCTGGTACCTGGCTGGACCCACTGTGGGGGGAGGGGGTGCAGAGCAGAGCTGGGAACACCCCTCCCCATAAGGTCAGCAGCCACCCCTACTTAGATCGTCCATGCCTTCTCCCAACAGCCATTTGCTAGGTGCCCCTGGGTGCCCAGCACAGTACTGGTGGTGTTGGGGGTGCAGAGATAGACTGACCAGGAGACATCCCTCCACAGGGGCAATTTAGATGGCCATTCTGATGGTTCACAAAGCCACAATGATCCCTTTAGACCTTAAAGGATTTAGGAGTGGAGCTAATATTACCCACATCTCCATTTCATAGATGAGGAGACTGAGAAAAGTGAAACAAATTTCCCACAGCCATATGGCAGGTATGCTCACTGCTCATCCAAGGTGCTGCCTGCTGGTTTCTGAATCAGCATTTTTTAAAACTTTCATGTGCCCATGAATCACCTAGGGATCTTCTTAAAATGGCAGGTGCTAATTCAGCAAGTCTGAGCTGATGTCAAAGCTCCTGGTCTGTGGACCACAGTTGGAACTCAAAATGCCTGAGAGTTCCAAACATGGGCTAGAGGTATGGCCAGGGAAGACTTTTTGGAGAAGGTCCTAAGCACTGTGTTTTGCCCCCCTGGGGGGTGTAGAAGGGCAAGATGGGGGGAACAGTAGGGAAAGCTAAGGCTGTGGGTTCTAATCCTGACTCCACTGCTCTGAGCTAAGGGACTTAAGACAAAGTACTCCACCTTTAAGTGTTGACTTTATCTATCAAAAGAGGTATTAGTGCCAACATCATGTAGTTATTGGGAGTCTTCTAATGACTTCATCCATCCTAAGCACAAGGCCTAGCACATAGTAGGCATTCAATAAGTGTTAAGCACTTGTCCCCTTTCAGTGATAAATGAGAGCAGAGAAAGATGGAGGCAATTGGATAAGTCAAAGCTATTTAATAGTTGGAGCCAGGGCTGAAGGATAGATCAAAAACAAGAAAGGCATTTGATGCTGGAAGACTCTAACTGGGAGTTCTTGAGTTCTTGTGAGACCAAGGCAAGTAGGAGGCTGGTATAAAAACAAAGAGAAGGACTGAGTTGAGATGAAGCTAGAGGTGTTGACCTGACTCCCACAGCAGTGCCTAGGGAAGCTGGCCTCAGGCTGCAGAGAACAAGAGTGCCTGCTCTTGGAGAAATGGGGAAAACAGGTGTCAGTGACCTCCCAGGGTTCCCTGAGCTTTTAGGCGGGAACTGGGGAGGGTAGGGGTATCCATGGGCATCAGAAACAAGAGCCCCTCACAAGGACCCTTTCTTTTCCTCCTCCAGCTGCGGGTCTTCAAGCTGGCCAAATCATGGCCTACCCTGAACACGCTCATTAAGATCATTGGGAACTCAGTGGGGGCACTGGGGAACCTAACGCTGGTGCTAGCCATCATCGTGTTCATCTTTGCCGTGGTGGGCATGCAGCTCTTTGGCAAGAACTACTCAGAGCAGAGGCACCTCATCAGTGACTCAGGCCTGCTGCCTCGCTGGCACATGATGGACTTCTTCCACGCCTTTCTCATCATTTTCCGAATCCTCTGTGGCGAGTGGATTGAGACTATGTGGGACTGCATGGAGGTGTCTGGGCAGTCATTGTGTCTGCTAGTCTTCTTGCTTGTCATGGTCATTGGCAACCTTGTGGTGAGTCAGCCAAGGGGCTCACACCCATACATTCACCCACCCATCCATTCCTCTACCCAGCTACCCACCCATCTACCCAGTCACATACTTACCCTTCCTTCCATCTACTCCCTCACTCAGCAATCTATCCATCAGATCTTCTATCCACTCATCAATCTCTCATCCATCCATCTGTTCTGGACCCACCCATCATAGTTCTGTTTACTCATTTACTTATCCTTCCATCTGTCTCTATATACATTCATTCATCCACCCACCTATATACCCAATTATCCATCTAACAATGCACTTATCAATAATCCATCTATTTACCCATTCTTTCATCCATAGGCTTATTCATATATTTATTTATGTAACCATCAAGCTACTCTTAAATTATCCAGCCACCAACCAACCCACCTTTTCATCAATCTGAAGGATTGGTTGTTACCAATCCTCCCATCCATTTATCCACTTATATTTTAAAACAAGCTCATTCAAGAATGCATGGCCCAAACTCCATCAGCCTTCATAGTTAAGAGGCCAGTCTTAAACTATATTGAAGGTTAAAGTCTAGACCAAATGTCCATACTCAGGAGAGTAAAAATGAAAAGAGAGAAAACAGTTTTATTCCATGCGTAAGTTCTCTAGTCAACCATCTATCAACCCCCATGTACTCATTCACTCGTCTGTCCATCCATTTATTCATCAACCATCTATTTTATCTGTCCATCAACTACCCATTCATCAACCCCCATTCATTCATGGACATATACACATATATCCACCTATCCATCCCTACATTCATTTTTTACTCATCTCCCCACTCACATATTCATTCATACCCCTCCACTCATTCTTTCACCCTCCCATCTATCAACTCACCCACCCATTTACTCATTACCAATTCCATCCATCTCCTATCTATCTATCCAGCTATCATACATTCACTCACTGCTCTATCCATCGTTCTTTTATTCATTCATGTATTTTATTTACTCTTCTACCCATTATTTTATTGTCGTTTACTATCAGTGAATTTTCACAGTTTTTTTCAATTCAGCTTAATCAACATTTGATGAACCCCTGCTGAATGCAAAACATTGTGCCTGATGCTGTGGGGCACAGACAAGTAAATGTGGTCCAGCACCAGCCCTGACTCTGCTCACCCTCTTGAGAGACTGGGGGTGTGGGAAGGTCAAACGGGCCAGAAATAACAACTCTCAGACTGGTCAGAGTGACATGGACCCATGGGTGCTATTCCCCTTCAGCTAGGGACATCAAGGAAGGCTTCCTAGAGAAGGGTTTGGAGCTGATTTGATGACAGGTAATTCTAAGGAGGGAAGGAACAGGGCGAGCAAAGCACAGGTACAGACAGGTGGTGGTCCAGATGGGGTGGGAATCTGTAGGACCTTTACATGTTGCCCTGAGCTGTGGTTGGAATCCTTTCTGTCCCTTCATGGAGGGCTCACACCTTTGTTCCTGTGGCTGCCTGTGATTTCTGCAAGGCCACACCTTTCAGGTAGGTGCATCTTGCCTTGTATCTTTCCAATGTGAGGAATTCTGGAGTTGAAAGAGTAAAGTCTAAATGCCAGATAAGGAGCTTTAGGAAGTGGCAAGGTAGAAGGAACTCAATGGTTCAGGCAGAAGTCAGTGTCCACTGTGGACATGAAGCCACCTTCCTGGCTATACAGGTGGCCCACACATGCTCAGCCATCATACCTGCATTGTCTGGCTTCTACTATAGCTATATGTCTCTGTCATGGGCAGCACAAGAGTTGCATCAGCTCATAATAAGCCTGCTATGGGGCGAGCACTATGGGCTGTAGACTTCAGAGCCTTTCCTCAAACCTGCCTACTTTCTCCTCCCATATACTTTACCCAGCTAGGACAGCACAGGCCACTTTGGGGTCAATTCTCCATCAGCTTCAAAGGTAGATCCCAGAGCCCAAGAAACTGGGACATCAGTGCACAGTGCTAATAGAAGCCAGTTCTTGTGTCCTTTCAAAGTGGCTGCCCCTTGAAGTGAAGCCTCATTCAGTTCTTGGTCCAACCCCAGTGCCAGACTCTGTCTGTTCTAAGGAGACTGAGAGTTCGCGAGCTCTCAGCCCACGGCCAGGCTGAGCTACCCCTCACACTCACAGCCCTACGATTTCCCAGCGGATCTGCCTGGGGACAAGAAGATTAGAGGCTGCTGGAGGAGGGAAGCTCACGCCAGCCCACACAGCCCCCTCCCTGGCCGCCTAAGGAATTGGGCTGCTGCCTGGCGTGGGTGGAAACAAGATTGCCATTGAAATGGGAAGTGATGATCAAGCAGGGGTGGAGAGCGGCAGCAGTATTACTGCCAGGGAAGCACCAGAAGTTGGACTTCTGAAGCTGAGATATGTGTGGGTGGATGGAACTGCCCAGGTACCCCCCACCCTATCCTGCCCCCAGCCTGGGCCCAAGACTCCTGTATATCAGGGAATACAGGGCCAGGTGTGGCTGAAGGCTGTGGGGGATCCAGAGCAGGCCACCAGGGACAGAGGTGGGCCATGCCTGCTCTGTGGTGGACAACTGAGGGCCAGATCAGAGGTCAGTATAGACAGCAGCTCTGAATTACATCACATACCCACCCCACCCCCCAGTGACAACTTAAAAAGGGCTACCAGGTGTCAAAAGTGGTCATCCATAGAGACAGGACTGCCTACTCTTAACTTTCTATACTGTCCACATGAGTATGTGTTACTTTTAAAGCAAAGGCATGTTTCTGAGGCTGCTTTCATCAGCATTCTCATTCCTAGCTGCCTGACCAGTATGGAGTCCCCTGGGGGAAGGCTCTCAGGGGCTCATGAGAAGCCAGAACAGGGGCTCAGACTGGATTTCCAAGGAGAACTGTATACCCACTGTCACATGCAACCCCACCATCAGGCACCTGGGAGGAGGAGACACTGAGCGCGTAGCAGGCCTGGTGATGCTCCTGCGCTATCTGACCCCTATGTGGGAACCAGTCCACTGCCATCTTAATTGACCCACCATGAAACTAGGAAATGGCCCCAAGCCCAGCCCCACAGCAGAAGCTTCTTTTTAAACAAAAGCTAAAGCTTCACACTTGCAGGATGTCTTTACAGCAAGTAGTTGTCCAGAACTACCAAAGACTAAGGGGTTACATACATCCCTCAAGGGATCTACACCCGTAAGCCCTAAAAACTGACCTTAGTAAAGCATGTGCCATGTGGAACGCCTAAGCCCTCAGCCCCTCTGACTTGCCAAAGCGTGTCAGGCTTTCTCCCTCACATCACTCTCCAGGTATCTCTCACTGCCACACATAGCCACTTCTCCGTGGCTTGACCCTATAGTTAGCCCAGGTGCCTGAGGGCTTCCTGTACCCTCCTGGCCTCTCTTCCTGCTCTTGTCCCCTTCTCTGCCTGGATCTCTGTGTCCCTCACCTAGAAAGCTGGGACACAAGTAGAGTGCGTGCCACAGCAGCAGCTCCAGATCTATGAGCACTCTGATATCAGTGAGCACTGAGCTGGCCTCTGCGGGGAGCTCAGAGGCAGATCACTGCCTCTGCTTCTCCAACAGACACATGTGCTCCTTCCCAGGAAAGCTGCAAGAGCTCCAAGGTACTTCTGGGAGGAATTCTGTCTTGTCCCTGCCAGGACTCACACTTTCCAGGGAGGCACCCTGTGCCCACCATGACCCCATAGGTCCCGTTACCCCAAGACAGCAGGAAGAGATGAAGGGAAAGAACCTGTGTTCATAAAAAACTGGCACCAGAGCAAGGCTCTGCCACCCACTTCCTGTATTATCCTGGTTCTCCCACTGAACCTGAGCCAGGACACAGAGATCTGGTTCTGAACATCCTTCATTCACATTGTGTCTGAGCCCTTAGAAAAAGGAATTCAGGCTTGGCGCCTGTGGCTCAAATCGGCTAAGGCGCCAGCCACGTACACCTAAGGTGGCAGGTTCAAATCCCCAGCCCGGGCCCGCCAAACAACAATGATGGCTGCAACCAAAAAATGGCTGAGCGTTGTGGTCCCAGCTACTTGGGAGGCTGAGGCAGGAGACTCGCTTGAGCCCAGGAGTTGGAGGTTGCTATGAGCTGTGATGCCATGGCAATCTACCCAGGGGGATAGCTTGAGGCTCCGTCTCAAAAAAAAAAGAAAAAGGAATTCAAATTTTCTTTCGTAGCCAAGCCTTCCATATTCAAAAGAATGAGCGGTTAGGATAAGGGATCTGGGTGTGGGCCTCAGAGCTATTTGTTATGAGAAATCCTTAAGGTCCCTGTGCCTTGGTTACCCCAAAATGGACCTGAGGCAGCATGTCCATGACATGGCACAGTACCCAACCCACTGCCTCCACAGGTCCTGAACCTCTTCCTGGCCTTGCTGCTCAGCTCCTTCAGTGCAGACAACCTGACAGCCCCTGATGAAGATGGTGAGATGAACAACCTCCAGCTGGCCCTGGCCCGCATCCATCGGGGCCTGTGCTTTGTCAAGCGGACCACCTGGGACTTCTGCTGTGGGCTCCTGCGGCAGCGGCCCCAGAAGCCTGCAGCCCTTGCCTCCCGCAGCCAGCTGCCCAGTTGCATTGGCACCCCCGGCTCCCCACCACCTCCAGAGATGGAGAAGGCACCTCCAGCCCGCAAGGAAACACGGTTTGAAGAAGTAAAACGGCCAGGCCAGGGCACCCCTGGGGATCCAGAGCCTGTGTGTGTGCCCATTGCTGTGGCTGAGTCAGACACAGATGACCAAGAGGAGGATGAAGAGAACAGCCTGGGCACTGAGGAAGAGTCCAGCAAGCAGGTGAGCACCCATGCCCATGTGTGTGCAGCACCTGCTGGTATAGGCCCCAGTCCTCCACTATTCAGGGGACCCAGCCTTGTTCAAAGCCACTGTCCCAGCCAGACTGCCTCAGTGTCAGGTGGACTGGGGGTAGAAGACAGGCCCTCCCTCTGACAGCTGGCTTCTCAGAGTGACACTCAACCCAGCTTTCAGCCCTCTCTCCCTAACCCAGTCCATGGTGGGACTGGGAGGTACTGTCGTCCTCTGCCTGGTTCTGGGGACCTGGTTGTACAGACAGGGACATTGAGGCATGGCAAGAGAGAAGGCTTGCCAGGAGTTCCTCATAAGTCTAGGATAGAACCCCTGGCCTCCAGTTGTCCCCATCGACTATTGTCCCCCTCCAGGACCAGCAAGGTGGAATGTCTCAATGAGAGAGGAGTGTGGTGACCTCCAGACTGTCCCCTCCTCCCTCACCCAGGGCTAACTATGAGATTTAAAAATAAGCATCCCTAAGATGGAGTGTCAGGGACACCACTATCTTATCTTCTAACCTGTTATTTTTAACACTTGGGACCAGAGTCTGGGCAAAGCAGACAGCCCCCCCCCCTCAGTTTTCCCTTGGCCTGAGCCAGGCTCCAGTGTCTTCTCCTTAGGTCTTTAGGTCAAGCAATAAGGGGTGGCTCTCTGTTGAGTTGGGCCCATCCTGGCTGTTTCCTCTGGCTTGCACTTGGTCAGCCTGGCTATGGAGAGCAGCCACTCTGCACTTGTGGAACTTGATCTGAGGCTCTGGGGTTGGTTTCACATCCTCCTGCCTCCCTATTGTCCCAGAGGCCCACCCTGTCCTTTTGAGTCAGGTTGTGGGGTGGCAGCTTTGT
This sequence comes from Galagoides demidoff, assembly GCA_963574575.1. Lineage (NCBI taxonomy): Eukaryota > Metazoa > Chordata > Mammalia > Primates > Galagidae > Galagoides > Galagoides demidoff. The sequence continues at coordinate 16,126 of CAUYQV010187475.1, read as the reverse complement.
CTGTTGGGGAAGGGGGGGTGGCGTTGCCAGGACCACGGCTTCCAATTATCTTTAGCATAGGAGTGGGATTCTGGCTGCCCCTCCTTTTCTTTCTCCTTCCTTTCTTTGAGCCTGTTGACTCTGGCACCCTGATGCTGGACAGTGTGTGTGTGTGTGTGTGTGTGTGTGTGTGTGTGTGTGTGTGTGTGCGCGCGCGCGCATGCACAGGGTACCATGGGAACTCACCGGGGAAGTCAACGTCCTTCCTAAGTGTCAGCATTTTTGGGGGGGCATTGTGGCCCAGCTGTACTTTCCAGGGAGTCAGGAAAGGGAGTTATACCAGGCTGGCCAGTGGTTTGTCTGGCTGTAGCCCTTTTGCCATGACCCACCAGGAGGCTCCCACCTGTCTACATGGTGCCCCTGAGGGAAGGTGTCTTCAGTCAGACAGAGAGATCATGAGGAGAGCAGGAAGCAGTACCCCAATTGCTTGGGCAGAGCCTGAGGGCTACAGAGCCAGGGCCCTGGAGACCCACTGCCTGGGTGCATGGGCACAGCTCATGGGCTGGGGTCTCTTCAGCAGGAATCCCAGCCTGTATCCGGTGGCCCTGAGGCCCCCCCAGAGCCCAGGACCTGGAGCCAGGTGTCAGAGACCACCTCCTCCGAGGCCGAGGCCAGTGAGTCTCAAGCAGACTGGCAGCAGCAGCGGAAAGAGCCCCAGGCCTCAGGGTGCAGTGAGGTAATAACACACCTTTGTCCCTGAAGCCAGCTGGGCACTGCTGCTTGGGCTGAAGCCAAGCTGTACAAGGTTCCAGGACAAGCCTGCATTTGCTATTGGGAGTACAGCTGCTGCCACAGGCAGCGTGGGAGGCCAGTCAGCAGAGGGGAGGGTGGCACCCTTGTCCTGACAGAGTAGAGATGGCATAGGGCCCTGGGTGTTAGCAAAATTCTGAAAACATCCAGCCTGGGACTCTGATACAGGACTAACCCATCACCTCCATGAGTTCACACTCTCCTCACACTGTGTCTCTGTGTTTTGGTCCTGTTTAGCAAATGTTTGTCCTGTGAATCTCCTTATCCAGAGAGGACTTCAAAGGGTTTCTGAGAACACATTCTTGGCATAGTTGCCACCTACCAGCTGCTTCTTACCTGAAGCAAAGCAGAGGCCATGAACAGGAGGCCCATCCAGCCTGCCATTGGGTTTTGTTCTGCCCACAAAAAGGTTTTACTTTGAATTAGCTACCATCATTTAAAACTTGGTGGCTTTTATATAAAAATGTTTATTTCTAGCTTCTCTTGAAAGACTGGAAAAGGCGCTACCCTGCCAGAGACAAGTGGTAACCACCTCCATGATCCTAGCTGGGGCTCTCTGGTTTGTCACAAAGCCACCTACCTGACTGCATTCCCTTACTTGCTAGCTCTGTAAGCATTGAGCTTGGAACCCCAGAGCTAAGGGCTGGTGGCATTGCTGACTGTGTGGAGGTCACATGATCAGAGACTGCACATGGTGGCTGTTGTCCTGCTCCTCATTCTAGTACTTGTGACTTCTTCCTTTTGTGAGATGGGCTCATGGGTGACCATGGCTTTGTGACATGGCCAGTTTTCGAGCACAAGGGCATAGTGGAGTCATCGTCCCAACCGTGTAGCTCATGGTTCTCTCTCTGGATGTTCGAATACTGGAAGGCATGTGGGAACAGGAAGACACAAGAAAGGCAGGGCACAGGAGAGGACTCTAGCAGACTATGCTTACAAGAAATTGTTGGCCTTTGAGCAAGTTTTATAATTTCTTCCTTTCTTCAAATAAGCTCCTAGTGGAGCCTATAAAAGAGAAAAAGATGGGCTGGGGTTTTCCTGGAAAAAGGACTTCCTTGTCTCATTTGCAGTAGGATCCTGAGCACTTGTCTTCCCACATGACAGCCCCATGTGCTGGAGAGAAATACAGTGTAAAGACCTCTGGCCTGGTAGTCACAGCCCTGCTCCTGCTGAACCAGCTGAGCTGGAAGGTAGGAGGATAAGGGACCTTCAGAGCCATAAAGGACCATGAAGGGCAGAGCCTCACCCCTCTGGCCATAGATCTACCCTGCACCAAGCAACAGGCTCTGCTTTCCCCTCCAGAATCTAGCCCTTGCCTTATGCAAACCTCAAAATTGAAAAGAGGACATTGAGACCAGAAAAGAGTAATTTGTCCAAGAAGGAGAAGAGAAGACAGTGTATGATTACAGGCATACCCACAGATTCAGACAACCCATCTCTAAGTAGAGCCTAGGCCTGAGCTGATCTGAGGCAAGGGGTTTGGACTTGCCCTAAAGCACATGAAGGATTCCCTTCACAGACGCCCCTTCATTGCTACACCTGCCTTTGGATCATCACGTTCCCCAGAAGGAGAGCCTGAGATAGGGATTCCTGTGCAAGTGACTTGTTGAGAGATTGATTTCAGGAGAAACCATTAAGGATATAAGAGAAGCAGGATAAGGCAGAGAAAGAAACTATGGAACAACTTCTCAGCTGGAGTCTCCCTCAGCCTGGTCCCCTGGGGAGCTCTGGAGCATGAACCATACCACAGTGTTGTCTTAACTCAAGGCAGGGAGAGGCTGGCCCTTTGTATTCCTGTATCAGTCCATCACTGGTGCTGGGCACCCCTCAAGGATGGCAGCTCTCTGGCTGAAGACTATTTTCTAGAGGGGAGGCAGCTAGGCAGCCAGGAATCACTGGGGCTAGGAATGGGTGTGTGGGGCTAACAGCAGGGAATGGGGCCGTGACCATGGCAACACCCCTATCTACCTGCACCCATGGGTGACACACAGATATTCACAAGGTCACATCCACATGCACATGTTTCTCTGTAGCCTGTCTATAATCAGCTTATCAAGGTCAGGGAGCAGATCCCTACATGGCTAAGCTAGAAAGGGAAGATGCCAGCACCCTCTTGGTCTTACTCCAGACTCTCTGCCCAGGACCACCAGCAGCCATAGGAATTGAGTAAAAAGTACGGTCTGGGCTGCTGGCCAGTTCTCTTCATGTCTGACCCCACTGTCTGTATGTGCCTGTGTGATCCTGGTTCTGACTCTGTTCTGGATGTGGCATGCCTGTTCCCACTTCATGTGCCAAGCCGCCACTATGGTCTATGTCCTAGTGTGTGTCCATGTTGCTGCCCCATGTCTATTTTGTTCCAAGAATTTCCCATCCCCTATGTTTTCTCAGAACCCCTCCACACCCCTTAGACTCCAGTAGGCCAGAATAGCAGACCCAGGAGCCCCAAGGTCCAGCTTTGGCTCAGCCCCGACTGGCCCCAGGTGGCTCTCTGTCAGGTTCTTCCCACACCATCTGGACCACAGATTCCAGGGTGTACGGTGGAGGATAGTCTGGCTACCTCCCCTCTGGGAACCCCAAACTCCCCCTACTCTGGGCTCAGGGCTCAAGGCTGAAGTTGCTGCTCAGCCCATGCTCACACTGTCCCTCACCACACCCCACACCCTTCTCATAAGACCCAGGAGGACAGCTACTCTGAAGGTAGCACAGCAGATATGACCAATACCGCTGACCTCCTGGAGCAGATCCCTGACCTCGGTGAGGACGTCAAGGATCCAGAGGACTGCTTCACCGAAGGTACCAGCCTGGGAAGCCTTTTACCCCAGCCTCAGGCCCACCCAAGGGCCTAGTGCCATGGGGTACCCTCACTCTGACCTGGATATCTGCCTACCTCCTCCATTCCTCTGACCCTGGAGCTTCCTCCTTGGCCTGGCAAGTCAGCCATATGAAGCACTGGTAACACTGTGTTTGTGGTGTGGTAGCACCACTGTATGCCTGCACAGGCAACAGGGCCTGGCTGTTATTTATCCCTATACTACCAGGCCCTGGTTGGTGCTGACACACAGTAGGCCCTCTGTAAATATTTGAGGCAAGTGTGGCATGTGGCCATATTGATGATTGGTATCTGTAGTGTTTATGAATGGGTGGTAAATTTTGAGGATATCTGGGGATAAAATGAAGATCTGTATTGGGAGTTATCTCTGTTAGGGGAGGGTCTGCCTTTCCAAGGCTCAGGCACTATAAACAGGGAAAAGCCCCAGGGACAGAGTACCCTGGCATTTCCCCAGGGGGAGGGCTTCCCGGATGAGTAGAGGATAAGCTGGAACCCACCCCAACCCCAGCCTTGCCTGTGCCAAGACCTACCAGGCCATTGATCCACTCCCTGGGTGCTTAGTACATCCAGCCCCTCCAGGGAGTGCCTGCTGAGTGTGTGGCACCAGGGCAGTGTCCAGAACCCTCTCCCAACCATGTTGCCCTGTCCCCATCATTGTAACCTCTTCTCTCAGCCATTTACTCATCCACCCAAACTTTTGCCATGGACATTCATAGGTCCTGAACAGAGCCTGACCTTCACCCTCTTCCATAGGCTGTGTCCGGCGTTGTCCCTGCTGTGCGGTGGACACTACACAGGCCCCAGGAAAGGTCTGGTGGCGGCTGCGCAAGACCTGCTATCGCATTGTGGAACACAGCTGGTTCGAGACATTCATCATCTTCATGATCCTGCTCAGCAGTGGAGCACTGGTACCCTCCTGGGGAGGCAGGGAGGGAAGGAAAGGAAATCTCCAGCTGGAAAGTCACACTATAAACTGGGGCAGAGCCTCTGCTGAGCCCCTAGAGCAGGAATCAGCTCAGACACTCTCAACACCCACAGCACATATGAAGGGCAGAGCAAGAAGGGCTCACAGAGGCTGTATGTCCAGCCCCCCATTTGTTCCACAAAAAGAAATAATTTGATCTAGATCCCCAGCCTCCCACACCAGAGCTCTGGTGACACATCCACCTGTATACAGCATCAGGTGTCCTGTCAGGCTGTCTTAGTCATTTGCAGTGCTATAAAGGAATATCTGAGGCTGGATAATTTATACAGAAAAGAAGCTTATTTGGCTCATGGTTTTGTAGGTTATAAAAGAAGCATGGTGCCAGCATCTTCTTCTAATGAGGACCTCAAGAAGCTTCCACTGGCTCGGCACCTGTGGCTCAAGTGACTAAGGCGCCAGCCATGTACACCCAAGGTGGCGGGTTCAAATTCAGCCCAGGCCCGCCAAACAACAATGACAGCTGCAACCAAAAAATATAGCCAGGCGTTGCAGCGGGCACCTGTGGTCCCAGCTACTCAGGAGGCTGAGGCAGGAGACTCGCTTGAGCCCAGGAGTTGGAGGTTGCTGTGAACTATGATGCTATGGCACTCTACCCAGAGGGACAGCTTGAGTCTCCTGTCTCAAAAAAAAAGAAGCTTCCACTCATGGCAGAAGGTGAAGGGGAGCAAGCATCACATGGCAAGAGAGGTTGGAAGAGAGAGAGGGAGGTGCCAAACTTGTTAGCAGTCAGTTCTCCTGGGAACTGAGAGCTCACTCATTATCATGAGTGGCACCAAACTGTTCATGAGAGATCTGCCCCCATGACTCAGACGCCTCCTACTAGGTCCCACCTTGAACATTGGGGACCTAATTTCAACATAAAATTTAACACCAAATGATAGCACAGGTATTACTATGTACAGTAAACAGTGCCAGCTGATAGTACAGCTCCACTTAGTCCACATCTTCTACAGATTAGAATCGATACCATATAGTTCCCACATCATTACATTCAATCCACACAACCACAACACTTTGGAAACATTAACTTGCCCAAAGCCTGACCACTTAGGAATGGTAGATTAGGCATTTGAACCCAGGAATTCAGAGTCCTTTGTCTTGACCTTGCACCTTTGCAGTAGGTCTTTACTGAGCTCTCCTTGTATCTAGCTCTGTGTATCTAGCAATGGGGGAGCAATAGGAGGAGGATACCCCAGTTCTGGCCTTAGAGGTTCCCAATCTACTTGGAGGAACCAGATTCAGCAGACACAAGATAGTGAAGGATCAGTGCAAAAAAGAATAGAGCAAGAACAGAGTGGAGGACTCATGCTGGGAGCTGGGGGCAGTGGGAGAAATCAGGGAAAACTCCCTGGAGGAAGAGAATGGAGCTGGACTGGGTGGGAAAGGAAGGTATTGAGACTGAGAAGAGCAATGAGACCCTCTAGAGCAGTGGTTCTCAACCTCCCTAATGCCACGACCCTTTAATATAGTTCCTCATATTGTGGTGACCCCCAACCATAAAATTATTTTTGTTGCTCTACTGTTATGAATCATAATGTAAATATCTGATATGCAGGATGTATTTAGGCAACCCCTGTAAAAGGGTTGTTTCGCCCCCAAAGGGGTCGCGACCCACAGGTTGAGAACCACTGCTCTAGAGGTTGCCCCATCTGGCTCACAAGCAGCCTGCTCTGATCTTCCAGAGCCCTTTCTAGAAGACATAGGACAGTACTGGAGAGTTCTGGAAGGTGCTGATAAGGAGGGGGAAGGGTGATTAAAAAGGCAGAAGACATGGAAACTTTCCTGGCCCAGAGGGAGGAAGTGCCTATATTGTTGGGGAGGTGAGAACCCTGTGGATGCATAACTAACAGAGAATGCTTTGGACCACAGAATGGGAGAAAGAACACTTTGATTCAAGGTGATGTGCCTTCACTCCATGCTGCTTCTCCTCCTGTAGCACTGTAGCTGTCACATCTAAACCTCTGGGCCTCCTACCCCATCCCATGCTGCCCCTCCCCTGTTCCACAGTGGGCCTAGGGCCAAGGCTTGCAGCCTCCCTGCTGTTTTACCATTGGCAGTTAGAGCCAAATCTCTGTAGGCTTCAGGGAAGGATGATTTGACAATATGTTAACGAGTTTTGTTTTTAAACAGCCACAAACAAGGGCAGCCAGAGCCATTTAGTCTGGGCTGTGGAAAAAAAGCTCAGCCTGGCATAAGTGAGGAGGAGTTTTGGCAACCATCTGGTGAATCTAATCAGGGTAGACAGCCAAGCACTGTTGTTAAAAAAAACCATGTCAATTATGTATTGAGAAAAAGGAGTCTGAATGTGTTATTTAAAGTTATAAACTTGTTCAACAGAAAGCAAACTATATCTCTTCCAAATTGCTGAGGAAAAAAAATTTGTAAAGAAAACAGAGATCTTATAGCAAAAGGTAGAAGAAAAAAGAAGCAACAAGGAAACATAAAATCAGAAAACAGAAAATAATATGGGAGAGTTGAAATCAAATGTATATTTGAATAATAAATGTAACTGGATAAAATTCATCTTTTAAAAGAAAAGGGCTCTGATTAAACTTTTTAAAAACTTTAGCTATGTGCTCTCAAATACAAACCTAAAACAATGTGATTCAGAAATATTAGAAGTGAAATAATAAGGTAGATTAGGCAAATGCAAATAACGACAACAAAATCAGGGTGCTTTTTGTTTGAGGAAGCCAAGGTTAAAAGCTTGAGATAAGACACAGAAGGTCCAACTTGTAATAAAAATATAACTATTAAGAATATATTTGCTTGGGATTACACAGGACTTAAATATATAAAACAAAATTCACAGGGGAAAAAAACTGACAATAGTACTATAGTACCGGGGGATTTTACCATATTTCTGTTAATTCTCAACATTCAAATATAAAGAACCAGACAGAGATCTAAAATATATGCATAATAAATCTGACATAACATCATAATAAAAATAACAGCTAACACATAAATAGCACTCACTATGTGCCAGATACTGTTTCAAGCACTTTACAAATATTAATTTAATTCTCACAATAACTTTTATGAGATAGGTAATATTATTAAGCCTGTTTTACAGGCAAGGAAAGTACTAGAAATAAAAAATAGAATTAAAACCAAAGACCTAAAATGTAAAAGCCATTCTCTCTCTCTCTCTCTTTTTTTTTCCCCAAGGGCCATCATTTGAGATATAAAAGCCATTCTTAAACCCTGGATCAAACAGAAAGTAGTTTGGTGGTATGTTCATGGATGTTCATTTAATTAATTAATTAAGGAAAGAAGACCATTCATGGACCAGAGATGATACTATGCTATAAGTCAGAAGTTACAATTTCATGAATTTTGTCTAGCTGCGATCTACAAAAATAAGAAAATAGAGGTAGAGAAAAAACTATGGTAAAAAAAACTGAAAAATAACAATATTGAGAATACTGCATGTGGATTGTAGCCAAAATGGTAATAAAAGGAAAATTCATTTGCTTAAATACTCATTATTAAGTAGAGTGTAAACTATTTAACTCAAGAAATTATAAATAAATTGACAAAATAAATTTAGGGAAACCAAAGAAAGTAATTAATAAAATAAAAACCTATAATAATAAACTACAAAATAGTAAAACTGATACACAAAATTCAAAAGCTGATTCCTTGGAAAATTAAAACAATCAGATACCTACTAACTAATGTAATCTTTCATATTTCCAAAGGCAGATTCTTTTAAATTCTTTTTTGTTGTTGTTTGTTTGTTTTCTTAGAGGCAGAATCTCATTTTGTTGTGCTTGGTAGAGTGCTGTAGTGTCACAGCTCACAGCAACCTCCAGTTCTCGGGCTTCGGCAATTCTCTTCCCTCAGCCTCCCGAGTAGCTGGGAGTACAAGCACCCATCACGACGCCCAGCTATTTTTTTGTTCAGTTTGGCCGGGGCCAGGTTCAAACCTACCACCCTTGGTATATGGGGCTGGTGCCTTACTCACTGAGCTACAGGTGCCACCCCTCTTTTATGTTCTTAAAGAATTTAAAATATTATAATGTGTGGAAAAAGATAGAAATACCAGAAGTTATTTTTATGAAAACTAAATACTGATTTTTAAAACTTCAAGTGCCACAGAGATAATCTAGACCAGTTTTCATACTTTATACTCCATATTTATGAATAATGATGCAAAAATTTTAAACAAAATACATACAAATAGGATCCAACAATATATTTAAAAGATTAGTGATGTCTATGATAAATATATCATATCTGAAAATGTCAGGATGGTACTAAATTAGAGAATCTATTTATATGAAAAGGGCAAAGAGGAAAAGCCATATGATTATCTCAATGAATGCCTGATTTCTTAAACTCTGATAAGAATAGAAATGAAATATATTTTCTTAATTTAGCATAAAATTAATTTGTATTATCATCATTAGTAATAAAAGCACTTGAAACATTTTCATTAAAATCAGGAATAAGAAAAGGATAATGTAACTACTTTTCAGCTGTTGTTTATTAGTTAATAATAGTTTTGAAGTACTAGCCAGTGCAATTAATCAAGAAAATTAAACACATGATATAAAAATTGGAAAATAAAAGAACTGAAGTCAATCCAATTAGTCAAGTATAAAAACACGAGTTAAAAATCATAGAAATATATTATTAGATAATATGATTGCCTAGAAAAATTTAAAAACCTATTAACATTATATGGCCAGCTATAAAATAAATAATACGAAGAATTGTTGCCACTATTTCTGTTTTATACAAAGGGAAACCATTTAGTCACTAGTGACATTTCTCAACTATTCCATACATGCCAAGCACTGTAATCATAAAATAACTGGGAATAAGTATAACAAGAACTGGGACGGTACCTGTGGCTCCATGAGTAGGGCGCAAGCCCCATATACCCAGGGTGGTGGGTTCAAACCCGGCCCCAGTCAAACTGCAACAAAAAAATAGCCAGGCATTGTGGTGGGCACCTGTAGTCCCAGCTACTTAGGAGGCCGAGGCAAGACAATCACCTAAGCCCAAGAGCTGGACATTGCTGTGAGCTGTGATGCCACGTCTCTCTGCCCAGGGTGACAAAGTGAGACTCTGTCTCTAAAAAAAAAAAAAAAAAAACAGAGAAAAGCATAAACAATGCTAAGAAGTATAAAAGAAAACAAATAGATAAATTTACAATGATCTTGGGTAGGGAGACTCCTCTATGGAGTCAGTACAATGACAGTACATTTTCAAATTTTTGAGACAATTTGATAAAATATTGCTAATGTGTTTATCTTAAAAATTATTTCAAATGTCCCAGGAAACTCATATGATACTAATTCAGGAATAGAGAGCAGTAGAACTTCATAAAGAGTTGTGAAATCAATGTAAGTAAATATAGAAATGTAGTATAATCGTAAAGTTGACTCCTAATCAGTGGGTTATGAATGGATTATTTAATAAACTGTTAGGAGAGTTGACAAGTTGATCTGAAAGTTATTAAAATGGCTATTTGCTCCTTATCAAAATATATTTGGTTTTTAAAACTGTAATATAAAACATTGAAACCACAAAGTTGAGAAAAAGAAAAGAAAGGTCATTTTTTTCCAACCTTGGAATAAGCAAGAGCTTTCTTAACACCAAAAATTTTACTAAATGAAAATTGTAATAAATGACATAATCATATTAAATAATATAATAATAAATGAAAATGAAGTGTAGAACCCCAGTACAGTAAACAAAAGTAAACCAGATTTAAACACACTGAACAAACTAGGATAGTTTTATAAGACAAAGAGTTAATATCCCCTATAAACCAGGCACTTTAGTAAAAAAAAAGGCAAAGGATATAAACAAGTAATTCACAAAAGGAATGCTACAAACATCCAAGGGAGAGAGAGATTTTGACAGCACTAGTAATAAAGTAAGTTAAAATGAAATACCAATGAGTGAACTGAGAAGAATGAAAAAAGAGAAACAGCCCCAGTGTCAGTGAAGTGGTGGGATAAGCCACTTTCGTGCACTGTAGATGAAGTGTATATTTGTGTCCCCGACCCATTCTCAACCTGTATGAAAAGCACACTTTTGGCCTGATGCCCCAGTTTATCCTCAACGTAATTAGACAGAGTGTTTCCTACAGTGTTATTTCTACTAGGGGTAAATTGGCAGCAACTGAAATGTTCATTCTAAATAGTAGTAATACATGGAAATAATAAAATAGCATGCAAATAATAGTATAGTACCATTAGTATAATAATAATAGGAGCATAAATAGTTGCAGTAGTATATGCAAATAGTAATATATCTATCCTTTTGAAAGAAGGATACAACTTATTGTATGTATTCTTATTATTGAGTGGATAAATGTTCACAACATATTGTTTAGTTGAAAAAGTAATTTAAAAGCAAGTATTTAGTATACCTGATAAAATTGTGGTGTATATAAGTGTGCACATATGAATGTGTGTGCTCACGTATATACAAATACTGGCAAAAAGAACATTTACCTACATGTGAGCATTAGTTACTTTGGTGTTATGAAATTGAGGCTGCATTTTACTTTCTTTTTTAGAATTTCTACATCATTCAACTCTTTATAAGAAGCATACTCAGAAAAAAAAAATGCCTTCTTTTTATCTTGAACAGTTCCAAAAGTCCACGTGGGGACTTGAATGATCCTGTTGTGCTCATCTACACTTGACCCAGTTAGCCATATACATGCCTTAGCAATGCATATTTGGGCACTGCCGAGGGCACTGGCCCCTGGATCACTGTATCTCACAGAGGCCCCAAAGTCAAGATAGAAAGGCCCAGGAGTGACAGGTGGAGGCAGCTCCCCAGGGCCCTAGTGACGTGTTTCGTTGCTTAGATGGGGAGCCTCAGAGCACTCTGGATGGAGAGAAGTAACTTGAGAGGAACAGAGATATAAATCAGAAGGCTGGAGGTGGAAGAAGGCAGCTGGGAGCCAGGGGAGTTCCTGTGCTGGCTCAGGAATTTGACTGGAGGCAGAAAGGAGGAGGCAGATAAAGAGTTAGAGCTCCTAGCATTTTTGAAACTTTGACCCTTCAATTCAGAGGATTGTGGCAGATTTAACTGTGTCTACTCCTGTGCCTCCTAAACTTCCTGTTTACATGCCTCTTTTACTCTCATTTATTTGCTTTCAATCACTCTCACTGGTTTTGGTTTATTTAAATAAACTTATTATAAAGTGTAAATCATTTTTATTAATTGGGAGCCAATATTATTTCCTTTGAAAAGAAGATATCTGTATAAAGCAAATAGAGCAAAAAAGAAAATGGAGGGAAAGCAAGGTTTTATGTTGTTTCCAACAGAAAGTTGTGAGCTGAGCCTCCACACCCTCGCTCCTTATTAAAATGGCTGATTGGCACGTTTTAGAAAGATCTTAAAGCCCCAAACTGAGACTTGCTCTTGAATGTCAAAGGAGAGGAATTCTGTCTTACTGTCCACCTACTACATAAGACCATTTCATGACCCACCTTGGAGGGCACACTTGTCAGGTCTAACCCTGACCAGAAGGAATCCCTCCATTGCATTTCTCACATCCCTGCCTCGTGGGCAGCAGCTATTGTTAGAAATATTGCCTAGTGCAGGTGGACTTGACAGAGATCAGGACATCGCATCCCCTTTGTCTGGCCCTGTCTGCAGGCCTTTGAGGACATCTACCTGGAGGATCGGAAGACCGTCAAGGTTCTGCTTGAGTATGCTGACAAGATGTTCACCTACGTCTTCGTGCTAGAGATGCTACTCAAGTGGGTAGCCTATGGCTTCAAAAAGTACTTCACCAATGCCTGGTGTTGGCTCGACTTCCTCATTGTGGATGTGAGTGTGGGCACTGAGGGGAATGGAGGGGGAAGACCCATTGCCAGAGTAGGAGGAGCTAAGACAGAGAAGCAAGAGGATGGGGCCAGATAGGAGTCAGCAGACTGAAGTGGGTTGTGCAGCTGTGCTGTGGAGCAGGCAGAGGGGAAAAGGTCCATCCAGGGAGGAAGAAGAAAAAAGGAGTCCTGCCATCAGAACCCCCAATTTGGAGCCAATTACAGGGAAACCTAGGCCCTGTTTCTGGGGCAGAGAGTCCAAGAGTATTCCAGGAAGGGGCATGAGCCATGGTGGGGGTGGGGGCTCAGCCACTTAGGTGCCAGAGAGGGACGTGCACAGACAAGCTTATACTGTGGCACTCACCGTGGCCCAGTGTTCAGTGTCTATGAGGTCCACAGATGGCTGGCTAGCCCAGACCCTGTGTGCCCACACAAGGGGGACAAAGTGAGCAAAGGCCAGAAGGGAGAAGGCTGATGCAGGGATGATGGGAAAGCATGCAGAAGGTAACACTAAGGAGAAGGAGGAAAGCCTTGAATGCTGGCTCAGGGGTTCCATGTTGCTGCCCGGGAGACCAGACAGCTGTGAGGACTTGCTAGCCCAGGGTGCATCCAAGGAACGCCTGGGACAGGAGGTTGGCAAGTCTTCTGAGCACGTGATAGGCAGAGGGAGTGGGAAGCTCCTGCCTCACAGCTAAGGCCCTGGGAAACTGGTAAGCGCCAAGCAAGATCTGACAAGGGTCCTGAGCACTGTCAAATAGGAGAATAGCCAGTGAGGAAAAAGCAAGGCTCAGGGTGTGGGGCAGCCCTGAGTCTCTCGCACTGAGGGCAGAGGGAGCCATGGTGGCCAAGGGCTCAGGTAATTGTATTTCAGTGGTGGATCCCCCAGAACAGGAAGGGGGCCAAGACCTGCAGATAGAGAAGGCTTTCCAGAGGGCACCAGGTTTGTCAGTGACTCTGAGTTTGGCATCAAGTTCTGCACACCAACAAGGACCTTCCTTCCTGAGCTCAATCTCCATACCCCACTCAGAGGCCAAAAAGAGGGGCTCAGTCCCCAACAAGCCTGGCCAGAGTCCAGACCTGGGCCACCAATCATGTAAGGAGCTATGGTGGGGGTGGCTCATTGGGCTAGAATGTATGCACAGAGATGCAGACCCAGGTATTGGACCTCCAATGTGGGCCTCTTTCTGTCACCCTATGGCTGAGAGGCACTAACACTAGGCTGATGGGTATGGAGTAGAGAGGGGGAGGAAAGGAGGAAGGGAAAATACCTGGTAGCCCAGGTCAGCCCTTAGAGCCTCCCTGAGATGAAGGAGACGACCTCCTTCCCTGTTGAGGGGCCACAGGAAGGCCTGAGGCACCCTGACCCAACCATTCCTGCAGCTTCTTAAAAAGTAGGGCCTGCCTGGGGACTCTCCAAGGCAGGTCAGAGGGCATCTGCAAAGACTTCTAGGGAAGCCCACCTCTCAAGCCACCTGCCACACACCGCTTTGGGGAACTCAGAGCTGTGGCCAGGGAAAGGGAACTCTCAGTGCTTCCCTGTTCAGGCTCAAGATAGGAGAATGAGCCTGTGGAGAAGACAGCTGAGGCTCACAGCATGGAGAAGCCTTGCTTAGGCATGAGCAGAAGGGAGTGGGTGCAGGCATGCAGCTTTCTTGACGGCAGCCATGCTCTCATATACCCCTTACCCCTAGCCTATTCCCCCAGATTCATGGGAAAGTTGATCACAGCCTCAGAGTCTAGGGAAGATGCTTCATGCATTTTTTTTTAATAAATACTATTGAGCATCTATTATGTACAGGTACTATTTATTGTAGGTACTGGAGATCTCAAGAGACAGATATACAAAACTCCTGCCCATATGGAGAAAGGTGGCTGCAAGCAATCAACATACTAAATAAGCCAATTGTATATAATGTTAGAAAGTGGTATCTACCATGGAATGAAAGGGAGTAGGAAAGGGAAGGGGATTAGGAGTGCCAGAACTTAGAGGGTAGGCTGGAGGGGAAGATGCAGGGTACAGCTTTAAATAGGATGGCCAGAGAGGGCCCACCTAGGTGACATTTGAGCAGACTGGAAGCTGGGGTTAGGCAGGCAAACGTCCAGCAGAATGTTCTGAGCAGAGGTTGGAAAAGCAGCATAGAGGTCATTTGGTGGGATCAGGCCTGTTGTACTTGACAGACTGCAAGGAGACCAGAAGGAAGGGCAGGAGATGAGAGGCCAGACTGCATGGGAGGGGCAGTGTGCAGCTGAAAACAAGGGCTTTTATTTAGAATGAAATGGGGAGGCAGGGGACGGCTTTCAACAGAGTTCTGAACAGCTCTCTCTGCCATGGAGGAGAGACGAGAGGGGAACCAGTGGAAGCAGAGAAAGAGTTAGGAGTCTCTGGCAGTAATCAAGGGCAGATAGAACCCCAGCCTGGCCAGGCTGGTGGCAATAAAAGTGGTGAGAAATATTTGTGCTTCTGATGTATTTTGAAGGCAGAGCCAACAGGAAATCCTGAAGAGTTGGACACAGGGTATCCGAGACAGAGAGGAGGCAGGGATGATGCCAAGGATTGTGGCCTACATAGTTGGAGGGATGGGGTTGCCATCACCTAAGACAGGCAGACCATGGTGGAACAGATGGGACAAGCTTTGGAAAGAAGAGAGACTAGAGGGTGGCCTGCTAGAAACTGGGAAGGTGGACTGGCTGGGGTTGGTGCCCTGGAGGCCCTGCCCTAAGGAAAAGGTGCTCCCTATCTCTCTAGGAATCCACAGCCTGGCATCATTGAGGGGTGAGTTGGAATAATACAGAAGTTGATCCTGGAGAGTCTCCCTACCCCAAGCCTCTCTCTGCCCAGCCCCTCTTCCACCTGGTGCTGCCAAGCCTGGAAGGTGGCTGTTGACTTAGGCCCCTGCCTTCAGCCCCTCACCCCCAGGTTGCCTGAGTGCCAGGGCGGTGTTAATGGTGATTGCAGGGAGGTCAGGCAGGAGGCCATGTTCAGCCTGTGATCACAGGCCAGTAGGGAAGTAAGCAGGGAGTAGCTGCCCACAGAGCTTTAGAAGGATAAAATCCACCGAGTAGAATTTCCCCGTGGGGTGGGGCAGAGGCTCCCATTGCCACCAAGTCCTCCCCTGTGTTTTCCTCATTTGAAGATGCTGGAATGCTGCCAAGTCTGGCTGTGGAGAAGTGCACCAGGATTGTCTGTTTGCTCACACTCAATCCAGGACTGCCCTTCCATCTCCAAAAGAGGCTTCTCTGAGGGAATAATTTGACTTAAAGAAAAAAGTATGGAACCAAAAGTCCAGGCTTTGTGTCCTTGCTTTGCTATACCAAAATAGTGGGTTTGGAGCTCACTTTTCTCATTCATAGAACAGGGATAATGCATCCGAATGTCATAGGGCTAACAGAGCTGTTACAGGGCATATGTGTTAAGTGCATGTAGCAGGTTCTCAGGAAAGGTCTAAAACCCAGGATACTCTTTGGCTTCAGAAAGCCTGGCCCAGTGCATAGCAGGCCTGTGAAGATAGTTCAGTCCAGGAATAAAAAAGATTCAATATGGGAGGTCTGCAGGCTCTCACGAACCCAGTCCCTGTCTTTTTTTTTTTTTTTTTATTGAATGGTAACTATGTACATTAATGCACTTCTGGGGTACAGTGTGGGGTTTTCACATGCAATCCGAAATACTTCCATCAAACTGATCAACACAGCCTTCATGTCATTTTCTCAGTTATAGTT
>CAUYQV010187474.1:0-51882 GCA_963574575.1 Galagoides demidoff | reverse complement strand
TCCTCCACAGCTCCCACTGTTGTGCCCGAAAATTCCCCCAAGAAGCCCCCAGCAAACAGTCTGAGGCACACTCCGATGGAACAAGCAAGAGGTGAGCTTTATTTGGCTAGCCCAGGCCAGGACCCTCATGAGGAAGGCCCCGAGCCCAAGGGTCTGCAAAGTTTTATAGGGTACAAGAAGCAAGAAGGGTGAAGAAGGGTGGGGTATATTTTTGATTGGTGATCATGGCATGGGGAAGTACGGGGGATTGGTGGTTGGGGTTTGGGGAAGTATGGGGAGGCTCTGGATTGGTACAGGTAGGTTGAGGGGAGTGAGGGGTGAGGGATTTCTAAACTGGGGTGAAGGAGGGGGTCTGGGGTGGTATGAACCAAGTAGGGTGGAGTGCACTCCTGATTGGCGGACTGGGATGCTTGATTTAGGGGAAAAGCCTGGGTTTTAGGGAAGCTGAAACTTATCATCTAAGATGGCTGCTGAGGCTTAAAATGGAGGGGGAAGTAACAAAATGGTGCTGGTCTGGCTCTCTCAGTCTCACTTGATTCAAGGTTACATTTTAGTTACTGACTGCTTAGCCCTAAAAGAAATTTCCATAAATATCCATTCATGCATTTGTTTAACAAAACATATTTGTTAAGCATTGGCTGTGTGCCAAGCATTGTTTCTGGTGCCGGGAATGTAGCAAAAATAGACCAATTCTCTGTTTACATGGAGCTTTCATCTTAGTGGGGATGGGTGAAACAGACAGTTACAAAGTAAAGAAATACAGAAAATCATTTAAAGAGTAATAGTGATTGTAAAAAAAAAAAAAATTAGAGCAATGATTCAAACAGGGACTGCTTTTGATAAGTTGGGCAGGAGATGCCTCTCTGAGGCAGAGACAATTGAGCTGAGATGAGTAATGAGCAGGAGCCAGGCAAAAATCTGGGAAATTCCAGCATTCCAACAAAGCGAGCAGTAAATGCCAGTGGCCAGGAGTAGACTTGAGCTTGGTGTGTGGGAGGGGCTTGTGGGCTTGTAGCAGGAGAGCCCTGAACCTATATGGCTTCTCCCTACAAATTGGAAAAGGTCTTAATTACTTTAAACACTTGAATTCCATCATTTGGTAATGATTGTAGCACCACATATTAATGAATATGATATTTTCTTGGTATCGTTGTTTATGTCAAAGGAAGACCTTTGGCTGATACATGTTGGAAAATTGTCACGATAAATACCGACATCTATGAAATCCCATATTGTAGAATTAGATCTACCAATTTCAGTGTCACCTAAATATTCTAACACAAATCTTCACAAATCCTGTGTGTCTAGAGGACACCCAGATTTAGAGATGAAGGGATTATCTCAGGTGGTAAGGAGCCCCTTAAGGGACTGTATTACAGAGAGATGGGTCATTAAATTATTACCTAAACTGTAAATCTCATCTCTACAAGTTTTTTAAATGTGAGCAATTTATTCTCCTATCCTTGCAGGATTTGAAAATTATTGCAAGAAACAGCAATATAGCCCACAACTAGAAAGAAATCATCTAAGAAGTTTTAAAAATCTCTAGTTCACATAAGCAACAGGTTTTTGAGATGCAGAAAATATAGAGTACGATGGAAATGAAATGTAACGGGAGAATGATGAAAATTATAAATCACCACTCTGAAAGGGTGATGTGAGTCCTAAAGTGGGTCCTAATGTGAAAAGACAACATCTTTCGATACTCTTATTAAATGCTATAAATGATGTTTAGAAATGGCAAAAATTTCTAGGAAAATACAATAAATGCCCTTTTGGGTGAAGTAACACCATCTTCTGAGATTTGACATTATCTTGGAAACAGCCACAACATCTTTTATCTCATATTTTCTTCATTAACATGTGATTATCAGTCTATATAGCACCAATAAATTATCATTAAAAAATAGTATTCACTTAATACTTGAAGATTCTGGGGAAAAGAGCTGGTGCTTAAACCTTGAAACAAAACAAACCTATACGTTCTTTAATAATAATTGGTACAATATTCTACTTCCTTATCCTAAGCGCTATATGGAAAGTTAATTAATAGGTAATAGGAGGATAAAGTGTTTTTAAAAATAGAAAAATTACTCCTATTTTTGCTAACTATAATTTTCTATCGGTTTGCTGTTCAGCTTGAGTAAATGTTATATTAATTTCCTTTAGTTCAGTTTGAAAAGAGGACTGGAATCATATTACAAAGAGTCCCCAGTCTTTTGCAGGTTAATTCTAACTTGTGGTTTAGGACCCATTCATGTTTAAGTGATCTTTCATTCTGTCTCTTTTTAAAACTTGGATTTGAAACCCAAATCCATTCCTTCTCCTCACCTCTTCCCTGCCCAGGAATTTCAAGAGCTCCTGTGAAATACTGATAGGATTGGGTATGAGGAAATAAAATATCAACGCGTGTCAAGTGTAGTCACGTGTAGCATAATGAACTTTCGTCAACAAGGGGGGATGGCTATATATAGCTGGGTGGTCCCCTAAGACTAAAATGGAGCTGAACCATTCCTGTCCCTTAGTGGTGGCATAGCTGTTGTAGGATCACTAGTCACTTGTTTGTGGTGATGTTGGTGGATACAAACCTCCTGT
This sequence comes from Galagoides demidoff, assembly GCA_963574575.1. Classification (NCBI taxonomy): domain Eukaryota; kingdom Metazoa; phylum Chordata; class Mammalia; order Primates; family Galagidae; genus Galagoides; species Galagoides demidoff. The sequence continues at coordinate 49,287 of CAUYQV010187474.1, read as the reverse complement.
GCATACAGTCAGGTAGGATACATGAGACTTGATAATAAGAATAAGTGTGTATATTACTAATGTCTGCATTTACTATACTTTTATTGTTATCTATAAGTTATATAAAAATACTTTTTTTATAGTTCCTTTAGAGTGCACTCTTTCAACTGAAGATGTTAACTGTAAAACAGCCCCACACTGGGCTTTCAGGAGGTCTCCCAGAAGGCCTTGTTATCACAGATGACAGCCTGTGGTGTTACTGCCCCTGGAGACCGTCCGGTGGGACAAGATGTGGAGGTGGAAGAAAGTGATATTGATGGTCCCAACCTGGGCTGATGTGTACATGTATGTCTTAATTTTTAACAAAAGAAGTTTAAAAAAAATTAAAAATAGCAAAGAAGATTATAAAACCAAGATATAATGAAAGAAAATATTGTTCATAAAGTAAAAATGTTACAGTAAGTTAAGGTTAATTTGTTATTGAAGAAAGAAAAGTATCTTTATCAATTTAGTGTAGCCTGCGTAAGTACACTTCATTAGTGTACAGTAACATCCTGGCCCTTCACATGTACTCTCCACTCTCACCCTGACCACCCAGAGCAACTTCTAGTCCAGCAAGTTCCATGCATGGTAAGTGCCCTGTATGGGTACCATTTTCTTCCTATCATTTGTAACATATTTTAACTCTAGCTTTCTATGGATACACAAATATAGACCCTATATTGCAGTTGCCTCGTCAGTACAGTAATGTGCTGTTGTGGGGGTCAAGCCCCTTGGTCCCCTGGAGATTGGCTGAAAATCACTGGCATGAGGCAGATTAATTAATAGGAGAAAAGGCACACAGATTTATTTAACACGTATACACAGGAGCCTTCAGAATAAAAATCCAGATACAGAGCTTCATGCTTAAGTTAAATAAAGTATGAACAGCCATGTGGAAATATGATGGACCCAAAACATACGATCTAATGTTAACACCTTGAGTGGGACACCCAGTAAGGCCTGTCTGTCTAGATTCTCTGAGAAGCCTTCCTTCCTTCTGGGGGTGGCGCAGGACTCTCTGAACAGGGCCCTCATGACCGACAGTTAAACGAGGTAGTCAGATAAATTCTTTATGGTCAGTTTTTACACAGAATAATTTTACGTTTTCTAAACGGCTTTTGAAAAAGGCGTTCTGGTTTCTGTGATCCGCCTTGGTGGAGAAGGGTTCCAGCTTCTATGGCTAGCCTCCAGGGAGAATGGGACTGAGAGACATAGGGACACCGGACAGTTAGAGAACAACTTCTCCCAACACATTCACTTTGGGGTATGTTGTCGGAGTCTGAACTCTGTCCCGTGGGTAGCCTAGGAGCAGTAGGTGATACCAGCTAGCCAGGGGTGTAGGAGGCTATACTGTATAGATTTGGGTAAGTAGACCCTATGACATTCTCAAGTGGCAGAATTGCCTAAGGACACCTTTCTCTGGATAAAGCCCTGTTGTTGGTGATGCATGACTATATTTTCTTGAACAGATAAATTATGGCATTAGTTGGGAAAAGATGAATTGCACTACAAGCAAAGAGAACTACAAATCCACTCATATGATTCAGAACCCTTCATGCTAAAATAATCCTGTCCTCATTCTGAGTTTGAAGATCCACCCTACACTAAAAATTCTTTGCTTTCCCAACATCTAGGACATTCAAACGTGAAATCTCTTCTCTCTACTGCAGACGAGAGACGTGACAGTTTTTCAGTTCCTTGCACCACTGGAGAAAACTGTCCTGAGTCCCTCCATCAAGCTTCCCCAGCCAATGCTCGCTTTGCTTAAAAGCTGGGCAGACTTCACTAAGGAGTGAGAGGTTCAAATGCACGTCAGACGGCACAGTTTGCTGGCTAGCATAATTATGCTAAAGATCATAAATAATCACATTCTCCACATTATTCTGGAAAAATACTGAGCAAGTTTGAAAGCTTCGTAATATACAGAGGCTGTCGGCTATCTTCTCTAGAGGAATGCTTTCTAGAGAAACGACCTCTCAGCGATAGCCAACATGTCAGCAGCCTCTTCCCCTGAGCCGGGCATCCCGCTGAGTTTCTCCTGTGTATTATTTCATTCTCTCATCACAAAATCCCTGCGGACTATTTATTTTCATTGCCATTTCCTAGCGCCGAGTTTTGAAAATGTGCGGCAACTTGACCGAGTTTAGACCACTAGGAAGTGAGGCGTTTGATTTTGAATCCTGCTGCCTGCCCCCTTAGCACTTTTATGAGTAGTGCGAGCAGCTTAGCTGAGGATCATCCAGTGATCCTATGTGATGGGCTGAGAGACACGAGATCAATGAATACAAAATGAAGGGAACGGCTGTTTTCCAAAATGAACACAGCTGGTCTTGGAGATAATTTTGTCTGTATCCCGCGGATTATTTAGAGAGAAAAATCAAAACTGACCAAAACTGTGGTTTTCTACTTTTTCTCAAAGTAATTCACCTTCAGTTGACTTTTAAATGGTCATTTTTCCTCTCTGAAATTCTAAAATGCTATGGAAGGAGGGGAAACTGAAAATACGAATGTGGAAACCTTATGTAGAATATGATGAAAAGCTTGGAAGATGAACAATAATTACTTATTTAGTACTGTATTTGTGATGAATTATGGAAATAACTAAAGAGAAATTTTGCCACGGGTGAAAAAATACACAACCTAATTGAAAACGTGCGTTTCACTCTCTCAACTTTACTTACATTTTCACACTTTAGAATCCGAGTCTGGACAATATAAATGGTTCAAATAACACAACAGTGCCCCTCTGCCCCATTCTCTCCTTTTTGGTGTGTGGGAGGGACAGGATGTAGCAGGAATAAAATAAGTCTGGTACTAGAACATCATATATGCTCAAAGCATATCCATTGTGTGAATTAAAAATAGAACATTTGAGTAAATCTTACCAGAGTCATTTTCTGAAAAGCAATTAATTACATTTAAGAATGGAACAAGATCATTTCTGAAGCGATGAGAAAAGGAACATGACAAGTTATATTATTATTTACTGTATATAAACGATAGAAAAGCCATCAATTTTGTAAAAAAAAAAAAAAAACATTACTTCCACCCTCCTGCTGATACCGGACTTTCAGGTTCTTGGTCTCAGTGGTTTGAAGAATAAATCTGTGACCACAGATCAGTGGCAAGACAGAATTTGTTTACAGAGAAGAATGCAAAAAACACCAAAGTTCCTGGTAGGGAGAGTCAGGAGAGAAAAGCTCTCTCTGTTTTTCTCTCCTCCATCTCTCTCTGTTTAGCGGTATATATAGGTTTAGCGGTATATATAGGTGCCTTCTATATGAGGCCAGGAAATGAATGGACACAGTCTCTTCCACTGGGGCAAGGTGAATGAATGTGCTAATGAATGGACACAGTCCATTCACAGAACTGAGGCCTAGGAAACTTACCTGAAATTGACCTAGGCATAGGAAATGGGGGTTCCGAATTTAGTCATAAGTGTAAAGGTGTCTCCCCAGCAGTTGTCCGGTCCCTTTGGTTACTGGAGCCTCCGGTGGGGGAGGGAGGCTCCCCTGCGCCTTGACTAGGCTCCAGTCCACTGGTTCCTTGTCGGCTACCTCTACACTAACACCGCCAAGGCGAGTCGGCGGGTCCTCCAGCCCAGTTTGGCTGAGCTGGCTGGGGGCACTACCTGTCCTGTATCACTGTCTCTAGACAAGTTGTCCGATTGATGTGTTTTGGTCATTCAGTCCAGAGTCAGAACCTGTTCTTCTCAAGACATAAGAAACTCCACGTTTATAGGGGCAAGTAAGAAAGAGTCCAAGGACCTTTGCTTTAAATCTTGCATTAATGATGACTACATTGAAATTCAAAGTGCTTCCTCTAAGATAGTGTACAAAACTATTCCCAATTAGTTTTATTAGTTTTCTTTTATTGACCTTAAGCTTGAGGAAATCACTGAGGTTCAAATTGTTGGGGGCCTCCTCTCCTCTTTCCCCCAGCCCCTTTCTGAACTTGACCCTGAATTTCCTATCCTTGTGGTTTGCCACAGACATACCTGCAACTGTATTTATTGACTGAGACCAGTCCTCACAGTTTGTCGTCCTGACTGTAATGGTTCAGGAGACAGCACATAACACAAGCCAGGCCAACGAGGGCTGGAGACTCAATGCTGTGATTTGGGATGGAGGTATCTGGGAGGTAGACATTCCCATTTTCTACTGGAAATGAACAGGGAGGTATTTAGCATAAGAGCTTCCAGACAACGCTTTGTTCAAAAGGGATCCTCAACCTGACCATTTTGACATGGCTAGAGTGTTAATTGCAACAGAAAGAATTGAAATTGATATAGGAATATATTTTTTATTGGACAAGTGCCTTACATGCAGTAAGTTAAATAATAGAAAGTTCTTAAAGCATGTTCTCTCAAATTTTAATACAGAGTATTTTTAAATGATGCCTTTCCTGTTTTATCACTGCTATTTTGGTCCATCTGAGCTTTACTTTATCTAAAGTCACTATAGGTTGTGAAACCCTTTCAAATTTTGAAAATCCTTTCAATTTGTTTGTTGAATAGATTTACACTTAACTTGTAAATTGTTTATTTACTTGGCAAAGCAGCTTCTTATTCTAAATGTTTCATTTGTAATTCTTTGCATTTGCTCAACAGGTGAAATAAATTGCTTTTACATATGTCATGAACTATCATTCCTTTTGGGAAGAACTTCAACCACCCTTATAGTCATGTCTTAGAACAGTTTTTAAAAATAGCTATGGTATTTCATTAGGTATATTCATGCTCATTATTATCTTTGTGTCAAGGTGTAACTCCTCTCAGGAAGTCTTAGAATTCCTGCTGATGCTATGTCATGGGCTGGGCAAGTTATAGGGCTGTACTTTCTCCGTTACGGTAGTGAATTCAGTTATCACTCTGACCAAAATGTATCTTCACATACTCCAGCTGCCCAAGGATCTTCAGATACTACCAATTAATGAATCAATTAAATCATGCCATTATTTATGACTCTAGAAATGTTACACTCCCTTTTAAAGCTAGTATTTTTTAACTTAAGCCCACCCCAAAACTTGTTAGTTGCTTTTACTATGAGTTGGCAAAAGGATTGAAAAAAGACTAGCATTCGTTGAATACTTACTTAGTATCAGATGCCATCACATATATTGTTTCATTTTCACCTTACAAAGACCTAATGAATTATATATCATCTTTATTTTATAAATTTGGGGATAGATTTATCTCAAGTAATATGTCACAGGTAATAAGGATAGGAATAATACTAAAATAATGATAATAATAATACTATAAGGATTGCAATCCTTTGCTACTGACTAGCCCCAGCTCATATTTTAGTTTACCACCTTGCCTCTCTGGGCAATAGTTGCTCCTCATAATTTTATAAGGCTGACTATAAGTGGATTGTTTTCTTTCTTTCTTTCTTTCTTTATTTTTTGCTATAACAGATTATTGGTCAAAGTAGAACCTAAAGGTCCATATAACATCAGCTTGCATTCCCTTCAATCATAAATAATTTGCCACATATCAATGTTGTAATAAAAAAGAATTCATTGATATATAAATCTTTATAATTATGAGAGGTACTGGGAATTGTTTGATCTATCTTTTTCATTTTTCAGGAGTGAAATCTAGACCCATAGTCATTGAATCGCTAATACAAAACCTGGATTCTGAAGACCTGGCAGCATGTTGCCCAGGCTTGATATTTCACACTCTTATTTGTTTACAAAAAATAAATTAATAGTAAAATGGATTATGAGGGATTAGAGAAAGAAGAAGGGGCTTTTTAGGAGAAAGTATATAGTTTTCTTTTTTTTTAATCGAAATTGCGTTTTAAATAAAGGTTACCATCTGCTCACTCAAGCAAAATGGCCGAGAAAGTATACAGTTAAATACAAGTATAAATTAAGTTTCTCAACTAATTTAGTACAATCATGGCTTACGAAGAAACAAAATTTTTATTAATAAGGAAAAAAATATATTCTACATAGTGTTTGGCATATTATCATTTGCTACTCCTACATTCATTATTAAGAACAGCAGTATGATACAGGCATATTCCTTTCCTTCTGTTTTAAGAAAATAAATTGTGGAAAAAAGTAAGATAAAACCCAGAAAAACATAATAACATACAACTCTCGGGACACAGTGGAGATACAGTGCTAGCAGAAAAGAGAAGAGACAAAGTAAATTATGAAAATGGTAAATGAAACAAAAGAACAAACTTAGACACAAAGTGTAATTGTTTCTATATATTATAAAACTTGCTTAAATATCTTGTTGGCATCTTTCATGGACTAACCAAAAGCATATAGCTGGAAATCATCCCACACATGAACATAAACTTAACCTTCAGCTTCACAGAAAGGACCTTGGTTTGAGGCCATGTATGTTGTGGACTGTACAACCCCAGAAGGCTACCATGAAAATGACTTGCCACAGAAGTGATCCCTCCAATCCCCTTCCCTCCTCCCATTCCCCCCTCCCCTTTCCCTCCTTCTGTGGTTTATCTTACAAGGGTACAAGTGAATTTTTCTGAGAGCAGAATATGAACGTTTTAACACAATAACTAAGAAAATGACATGAAGGCTATGTTAACCAGTTTGTTGGAAATGGTTCACACTGTATGTGAAAACACCACACTGTATCCCAGAATTGCACTAATGTACATAGTCACCATTCAATTAAATAAAAAAGAAAATGACTCGCCATAGAGCTGCTCCCTGGGTGACCTACCCAGTTGTACGTTTATCCCCGTCTGGTGGACACTATTGGTTAATTGATCACACTATCAGTGCTATATCCTGTAACAGTAAATAAGCACTTCTTATTTTTCAAGATGTGATCTAGAGAATTATTGTAGTTTTCTTATAAAAACGTAAAACAAGATGGCCCTGGGAAAGGATTTTCCTAAAGTTTACCAAGCAAGAGTCCCATATGTCCTCAAGCTTATTACCTGCTGGTGGCATACACAAACTTCCAGAAACAGACAAATGGAGAGCAAGATTTATTTTGAGAGTATCTGTGATACTTTAAACAAAGGGCACAAAATGCTTTCTTAAAAGGTCATCCTTTAAATATCTGATTGTCCCACTGTGAACCCTCATTCACCTCACTGGCTGGTGAGCAGCACAGTTACTACACCTAAATAAATAGAGAGGGTGGGTAACCACCAGAAACACTGAAGAGAGAGATGGAGAAACTTGCAGTTTCTAACCTCAGCTCTGACCCTAACGCGGTGTGTGGTCTTGAGAAAGCCATTTAACCTCTCGCTGTCTCAGATTCCCTCTAGAGTTTCAAATTTCAGGGGGAGAGTGGGTAAAGTGAGGGTAGGGTTTTGGAATTATCTCTTTTAAGACCCAGGAATGCTACAAGAATGAATATTTCCAAAATGCAGAATAAAGTTAAGGTTTCAATAGGAAAATATTTTGGCTATGAGCTCTGCATGGGGTGGGTAAAGGAGTTTGAGTGATTTTAGATTTTGATGTCAAATTACTTTTTGCTTTTTCTTTCACAGAGGACAATTTTATATGTTTGTGGTTTAAGAAGAAACATAATTTCTATCAATAAGGAGAAAGAATGGATTCCACACAGCTTTAAGTATATTAACATTTGTTATCCCCACATCCATTCTGGGAACTGCGGTGTGATACAGGCTCATTGCTGTCCTGTGGCACGTTGACCTCAGGTACCAGCCAACAGAATATGTTTCTACGTGCTAAAAATAAGAGGAGTAAGGCACATTTCCAGTATCTAACGAGACTGAAGGTATTTTCAGCACTTTTAGGTCCAACTGTTAAAAACAATTTTGTATCTCTAGTTATTACATATCTAACACAGACATACTAACATATGCAAATACCTCTAGGCACTTTAATATTTAGAGTTTTGTGCCGGGGGCCCTAGCAATAGTTTCAAAATATAGATACCATTAAAAATAATGACTATTTATTGAGTAGCTAGTATATATTTACTCATTGAATATTTAAACTTACTCATTTAAATATTTTTCAAGTGGGAGAGGAAGAAAAATCCATACAGAGTCCAGATAAGAAACTGTTTTACAAGCCCAGGACAGAGGTTCTGAGGTAGAGGTTGTTGTTAGATCTGTTTTAGAAGTGAGGAGACTGAGGCACAGCAAGGTTAAGTCCCTCGACAAATGCAAGTAGAGGGCTAGGGTGGGCTTGGTGGGAGAATTATAGACTATACAAGGGAGATGAGCCATCATGGCTCCACTTTAAAAGCAAAGGTAGATTCTGAACCTCAGTAGACAAAACAAAGTTGGAGAGCTAAAGACTTCAGGACATATAGTCTACAAACCTAACTTAGAACTTGATCTCTGAGTGAAACACTGGGCAATCCTAGTTGGGGGCCATCTATGACGCTTGAGCATTTACTTCAAGTCTGGCAAAAGTGATGAAAGAGAACTGGAAATCCACAGTCCTAGCCACATGGCTAGAAACACAGGTCTCATGCATATCTATCCCATTTTACCAGGTTCGTCTAACCGGAGGGCTTAAATTCAAATGACATATCTGCTGGAGATCTTTTATCTGCCAAGAATTGTGCTATGTCCTAGGGGTACAAACATGACTGATATACAGCTCAGGGCTTCAAGAGTGTCCAACTGGAAATGGAGCCTGATGCATATACACAGGCACCCAGTTCTGGGAAACTATTATAACAGGTGGAAATATAGGCTATGTGAACAAAACGGCATGGAAGCCCAAGCGAAGGCATCAATTGTGCTGACAGTCTGAAAGGGGTAAGCGAATAGTGGGAATGCCGCACAGAAATGAAGAATCCAGCATGAGCGTGGACTTAATAAACTCTGTGTGGTTGACTCTGGATGTGGTGAGTGGTCAGGTGTAACCACCAGTTCAGAAGCAAAGGGGAAAATCATGGATGAAGTTGGGTGGGGACTGGAATGTGAAAAATCTTGAATGTCGTGCTGAGACATCGTTTCTCTATACTGCTATTAATATACAGTCATTAAATTTCTGTTTTTAACCAAGGATTAAATGACATAATCAGATCTTAATTTTACTAAGACGACTTTTAGAATAGGGATGGGAGATAGTGAAAGCAGCAGATAAAGGAGATGTATTTGTGATAATAGCTGATAAAAACTGGGGGAAAACAGAGCAAAGGAATGTACTGGAGTTAGAACATACAGGATTGATTCTGCCTGTAACCATCATATGTTTGGCAAGAAGGACTTGTGAATCATTATATGTGGGCAAGAAGGACTGACAGCAAGGGAGGTTAAAGTTGCCTCCCGTGCTTTGTGCAGACAGGTCGATGCCTTCTCTATACATGGAGAAACCCCTTTTGAGTATAGGACTCAATGTATCATTCTGGGCATGCTGATTTCTGTAAAATTGTATAAGCAGAGGTGATATGTTTAGTAGACAGTAGTAAACCTGAGTGGCTTGAGGGGGCATCATTGGCTTTGATCATAGAATTGATAAGGGTCATTCACATACAGGTAACAAGTGAAGCATGGAAATAGGGAAATTCTCTTAATAAAAAAGTATAAAATGGAAGCAAAGTGGGTAAAGGGGATAGAACATGTCCATTTCAAGCAATAGTTCTCAAAGTGTGGGCCTCAGACTAGCAGTGTCAGAATCAGGATGTGTTAGAAATGCAAATTTTCAGGCTCAACACCAAACTTAAAGAATCATAGAATTTTGGTATAGACTCCAGAAATTTATGTTCCAGGTGCTTCTGACACACCCAACAGTTTGTTATATGGGAAGAAAAATAGGAGCCATCAAACAGACCGAGAAATAGGAGTCGATCCAAGAAAGTGTAATGTTTCAGAAATTTTCGTAGAGATAATTTCAGGCATGGTCAGGGTCAGATACTGCAGAAATTTCAAGTATGAAGGGGGCTGAATAGAGGTCACTGAATCTACACATTAGAGGCTTTGCCAGAGTAATCTGAGCCTAAAAACTCAGAAATAGATGATAGTAAGTGGTGTTATAGATTTAAAGTTAAGATAACACAATAGAAATGTAGGCTGGGTGGCGCCTGTGGCTCAAGGAGTAGGGCGCTGGCCCCATATACCAGGGGTGGTGGGTTCAAGCCCGGCCCTGGCCAAAATTACAAAAAAAAAAAAAAAGAAAAGAAAAGAAAAAGAAATGTAGGCTTATGAAAGAAGTCAGGCATTAACGTATTGAGGACACTTTAAGAATATGGGTCACCAAAAACATTTTTTTTTTTTTAAGTGAATCCCTTTAGTATGGTTTTCTGTCAAGGTAAAGTAAGTTGATGGAGTAAAGTTCTGAAGGGATAATGGGATGGAATGGGACAGGATGAAGATCACATTCTGAGAAGTTAGAGAAATGGTCGGGGCAGTCCTCCTTTAGAGAAAAGGAGATAAGATCTAGAAAACATTCAAGTTAGATGTGTAGTCTGAAAGGAGGGAACTTGAGAGAGCTCACCCCAGCAGATCTGTTGTTCCCAGGGCAGCAGTGGGCAAGGCCATTTTCTTTGAGTGACAGCTGGCAAGACCAGAGGATCTTGACAGTGTCATGGCTTTAAAAAGCCTTGTGGAAATGAAAACATGGCAGGAAGCCCAGTGACCTGTCACCCCAAGAGCCTCAGTTTCCTCTTCTTGCCTGGTTCTTAGGTTTTATACATTTCTCAAGGTACTACATGTCAACGCATTCTCAAAATCTCACCTTGTGGTCTGGCAGAGAATAAGATCTTCCTTTCCCTGGAGAGGCTCATCTAGCCCTGCCACAGTTTTGGTTTCAAACTCAGGTCAGCTGAATAGATAACAGAGATGTCCTGTACTCAGCGGGGTCGATTCATCTCAGACCACCTGGTACAAAAGACACTGAAAAGCATTACTTATGAGCTTAAAAGTACAAGCTAAAGGGTTGAATTACTTGATTTTGAGCATCCCAGGGTCCGTGAGTGATGGTGACAATGCCCGAGCGTTAGATCTGTATTAAACCTGCAGATCAGTCTTCTGGTGTCTGTACAGGCCTGAAATGTATTAGGTCAATGCATTTTCCAGATCTTCCCCGATTCTAAAGCATATAATAACATTTCAATTCATATAGTCTAGACTTGTTATCTCATACTGCTATTAAGCCATCAAACTCACAGAATTTCCCAAGCCACAGATTTCCCTCTGACCATTTTCACTCACCAGTTCTATCCCAACAAAGTGCACATTACTCATAGATCTGAGACATAAAAGTTGAGAGTGAAGTTAATATTGTTGGATGACTATGTGAGTAGGAAAAGGAATCCTCTACAACTTATTTATTTCTTGTAAGTAATCCAGGCTACCATTTTGTAGACGCTCCAAATAGCTGAACTCTTTGACCAGAGATAGCTTAAATTTTGGAAATTGCTTTCACACCTCATTCAGACGTAGAACTCTGGAAGACCAAACCGTTCCATTAGAAAATGAAACTTCTCAGAGAGGATAGGCTGCATGGCGCCCGCTTTACGTCTGGTCATTAACATACACCCTCCACCATCATGGAGGTTCATGAATAGACTCTAGGAAGCAGAAATAGCAGATGGTTAGATCTGCCTATCAGTTCACCTTATAAAGCCTAAACAAAACCTAATATGGTCAGAGGGATGAATAAAAACATGGAAAGATACTGGAGTAGAAGGAATATGTGCTTTGAGTTTACATCATGAAATTAAAGATCTAGGAAATGGATTTTTTTTTTGGTGAAAATTTGAAGATCAGAGCTGATGAAGCCTTATCAACAATTTGAAGCCTTAATGTTTCATTACATAGCCTTATCCGTTTCAGTTTGATGCTACAAATATTTTGTACATGGGTGTCAGTGATCACAAATACCACATTAAATGAACAAACATATCCTATGCGTCCTTTGCTTTTACATTCTATATGAAGATTTAATATATGGTGTCTCCAAAATTCCCACTTAAACAGTTATTGAAATAATGATAATTTTCTAAGGCTTTTAAAAACTATCATCAGGCAATGGACCATTCAAAATTTCTAAGTGAGGACAGAATTAAAATTTGTGAAACACTGCCCTCTAATGGAGAAATAAGCATTCGCTGTGTTCTTGAAGAGAAAAAAGGCATTTAAAAGACAAAGAAATCAAATTGCTTTCTTAATACTACAATATCACAGACCGAGTCATTTATGTTAACATATGCTTCTAAGAAGGCAGAGTGATATTTTTTAAGCCTGTAATATAACCTAAATTTTCAGATTTAAGATCCTGCAGGATCAATTTGTGCACAGCAAAATCTGTCTTGAATGTAAATCTTGTATTTGGTTTCATGAGAATCACATTATACAGGTTAGTAAAAATATCAGTGTATATAATTATGAACAGCCATGCAGAGATGGTGTCATTTCAAACACTGCCAACTATTTTGCACAGCTAAGGGTAAGGATGGCAAAAACTGACATAAACACACATTTCTGCTAAAGAAATACAACAGGTTCTCTGCACCTAAATACACTTAGTGGTCATCCTAATTGAGTCTTTTTCCTCCTAATGAAGTTCAATTTTGTTCTTATGTCCTTTGCTCTTCATCGCTTTGAGGAATATTGTTATTACTTGCAGTTGAGCTCACCACACGTAATATCTCACTAACATACTACCAGTAAATGGAAGAAAAGAAAATCTACACAAATAAGGGTGAAAAATTGGAATGACAGAATGAGACAAATGTCTGGATGTCAGCATTTCCTAGACTCTGTAATACCCAACCCCTCAAATGACCCCTAGCTAAAGAAGAGACTTTTTACTCCCTTCCTCCCTTACCCCTAACTTACAGCTGAAACCATTTGTTCCTTGGCAAATGAGGTAAGCCAAGTTCAACGTGCTTATTCACATAAGCTTAAAAAGCTTATGTTCTGCTTAAAAAGCCACTTAACCTCCCTTCCTTTAGTTTTACAAATGGGACGATGAGGTCTGCCCTCAACTTTCCCCTCAATAGAACAGTTAAAAGAAATGTTCTTGCTTTTGACCACTGTGGCCCTCAGCTCCCTGAGGGAGGGCAGAGTAGGCATCCTGACCTGAGTGTGTGAGAGGCCATGCAGACCCTGAGTGAGTGACTGGGACTCTGCCATCGTGTCTGTCTCAATTTGCTAGGGCTGCCCTACTGATGTGCAGAGAACTAGGTGGCTTCAAGTCCTAAGTCCCAGTATTGGTGGTGGTGGTTCCTTGTGAGGACTGTTATGTGCCATCTATTCCAGGTTTCTATCCTTGACTTGTAGACAGCCATCTTCTCCCTGTTACTGACATCGTCTGCCCTCTGTATATGCCTGTGTCTATGTCTAAATGTCCCTTTTTAAAAATAAGGACGCCAGTCATACTGGACTAGAAGCTCACCCTACTCCAGTTTGACCTCACCTTAACTTAACCAATTACATGTTTAAAGACCCTGTTTCCAAATAAGATCACATTCTGAGGTACAGGGGTTGGGGACGGGCTTAGGGCATCAACATATAAATTGTTAGGGGACAATTTATAAAAAGTCACTTAACCTTTAGTGACTTTTTATCAGCAAGAAACCTGAGCTCTGAATAGGGTCTGGTCTGACATACAATGCTGTGTTATTTTTTGGAAGGTCTGAACTCCCAAGAGAAAGACCTTTAATCCTCTGAATATATGTCCACGTGAGCTCTCCCTTTCCCTGTCTCCTTGTCACTACTCTGTCCTTTCTCTCTCCTCTGTTTCCTTTTAATAGCCTCCCCCCGGTAAATGTAAGGGATGTACCTACAGGCCAGAACAAAACTCTGGTTTTCATAGTGTTGTTTTTGGCCCAATACAGTTTATTTTTCTGCCGTGCTGTGGACCACATGCAGGGTTCTATAATAATACCAAACAGAAGCTGGGTAGAGCTACAGGTACCTGTTTTTTTAAAACTATACCAAATGAATAAATCATAAGTAAAAGTTCTCATCTGCCACCACCCCCAATCAAACAAACCCTAAGCCAATAGTCTCTAAAAGCTGAAATGAAAGAAAAGAATGCAACATTTCTTTTGCTTTGGATCACATCTACCTCTTTGTTTAGGATGTAGACTTTGACCTTGAGCCATAGATTATGTTTTTTTGTTCCTGACCTTGGTTATACATTTCAGATGTGAAATTGTTCACAGATGGTTCAGTGATGGCCTCTTGTTACTTACCTTGGAAAAAAAATTATCTGTTGTACGTGTTCATGAATATCTAATAAATGATACCTTTATATTAGGGAAGATTACTCTGTTAGTGCCCTGTAAATCTACTGGTGTTATACTTATTGCAAGCCTGGTCCAAAATATTTGGGCAACAAGACCAGAATACTCTTTCGATTTCTTTTGCCACCTGTTTTGTAAACATCGAAGTCAAGATTATGAACATTTTCAAACTTTTTTTTTTTTTTTTTGACAGAGTATAACTTTCTTGCCCTTGGTAGAGTGCTGTGGCATCACAGCTCACAGCAACCTCCAGCTCCTAGGCTTAGGCAATTCTCCTGCCTCTGCCTCCCAAGCAGCTGGGACAACAAGCACCCGCCACAACACCCGGCTATATTTTTATTGCAGTTCAGCCAGGGCTGGGTTTGAACCCACCACCCTCAGTATATGGGGCCAGTGCCCTACTCACTGAGGCACAGGCACCGCCCAAACATTTTCAAACTTTTTATAAGACAGAATTTAATAAATCAAAAATTGACTTTGTGTGTATGTCAATGGGAGGGTGTGTGAGTTCCTGTTAATCAGAATATCAAATATATAAACTATGCAATCAAACAATTGAGGTAAAATTAGTAAGTGGAGAGGTTATCTTCAGTCTGAACCTTTTATTTTTGTGTGTGTACTGTATCCAAATTAGGAAACTTCCCCCTTCTCCTCAGGGGATCAACCTTTTTCTCTATTCATCAAATCTTATACTTGGAATGATCTAAACCTCCTTTATAAGTTTAAAGTTATAACTTCTAAAACTAGAAGTTACCTTCCAAGCAAAATTACAATTATTATTATTCAGAGATAGTGAATCTTTTTACATAAGGCAACTAAAATTCCACAGTGGAATTTCAGGCATGTATAATACATTTGATGAAACAATTTCAAAAGGGTAGCAGAGATCATTTTTCTGCATCCTTGAAGATATCCTGTATAAGAAAAACTTATCTCTCCCACCTAAGGTAGGCTTTTCAACTGAAAATCTGTAATCTACTAGATATTCCATGAAACTAGTTTAGTGGGCTACAACTAGTAATTTTCTTTTTTTTATAATTAAAAGGTAGGTTCATTTCATGTTTATGTGAGGGTACAAATAACCAGTTCAAAATATTTGATTTTGTTAGGTAGAATCCCTCTTGTGGTTATGTCCGACACTCAAAAGGTGAGCCAAACACCCCCCTCACCATGCCCATTCAGTGTGAGAACCCCACCTCTCTCTCCTCTCCTACTTCCTCATTACCCCTCCACATACGAGTTTTTCTCCTATGTGAGGTGCATTATTAGATCATCTATTGGTTTCATATTAGTATTGAGTACATTGGATAATTGCTTCTCCGTTCTTGTGATACTTTACTGAGAAGAATGTGTTTCAACTCTATAGGATATTACAAAAGATGTGACGTTACCATCTTTTTACAGGGGAATAGTATTCCATGGCATGAATATACCAACGGTTGTTAATCCATTCCTGGGTTGGTGGGCATTTAGGTTGTTTCCATGTCCTGGCAGTTGTAAATTGAGTTGTGATCAACAATCTAGTACAAATGTCCTTATGATAAAATGAGTTTTTTTTCTTCTGGGTAGATTCCTAACAGTGGGATTACAGGGTCAAATCTAAGTTCTGAGTTCTTTGAGGATTTTCATACTTCTTTCTAAAGAGGCTGTATTAGTTTGCCATCCTACCAACAGGGTAAAGTCTTCCCCTCTCTCCACATCCATGCCAACATCTGCAGCTTTGGGACTTTGTGATATGGGCTAATCTTACTGGGGTTAGGTGATATCTCAGGGTGGTTTTGATTTGCATTTCTCTGATGATCAGGGACGATGAGCATTTTTTCACATTTGTTAGCCATTTGTCTGTCTTCCTCAGAGAAGGTGCTATTCATGTCTCTTGCCCAGGGATAGATTTAAATCTAATCCATGAAACAATAAAAATCCTAGAAGAAAGTGTGGGAAAAACTCTTGAAGATGTCAACCTGGGAAACGATTTTATGAAGAAGACTTCTGTGGCAATTGCAACAACAGCAAAAATAAATGAATGGGACTTAATTAAACTGAAAATCTTTTGTATAGCTAAGAAGACAACAATTAAAGCAAATAGACAGCCTACACAATGGGAAAGTATATTTGCATATTATGAATCTGACAGAACAAAATAGAACAAAACAGTTGAGAAGCATAAAATAGAAAGCCCTAGATCGTGTGTATATATATAAATACCACCAAATCAAAAGACCGAAATACTGAGTCTCTATAAGGTATAAAGTTTAGGGGGTGTCCATGTGGAAAAACATGTGAAAGACATTGCTGTATAGAAGGTGCAGTCCTGTTTATGAGAACTGCCACAGGACTCCAGGTAAGGACTGATGAAGGTCAAGTCTCCTGTTAATTTCAAAAGAAACTTTTTCATATTTCTAATATTATTTAATATATATTTACTAGAAGCCCACTGAACCCAGTCAATGCTCCATATAAAAGATACCAGTAGAATGTGACAGGGGCTCTGTTCTTGAGAAAACCAACCACATTCTTTTGGAGAGACAGACCAAAGAGCAAGTACAATGTGGTGTGCAATCCAGAATGGTGACCACAGGGGACTCCTGGCAGAGGAGGAGCTACAACCCCAGACAAGGGAGGCTTCCTGAAGGAGAGGACCCCAGACCTTAGTCTTTTATTTATTTGAGGCAAAGTCTCACTCTATCACCCTGGGTGCAGTGGTATCATCACTCACAGCAACCTCAAATTCTTGGGCTCAAGCAATCCTCTTGCCTCAGCTTTTGGAGGATCTGGGACTAATTAAACATGTCCATCACAATCCCTGGCTAGTTTTTCTGTTTTTAGTAGAGTCAGGGTCTCCATTGGCTCAGGCTGGTTTTGAACTTTGAGTTCAAGCAATCCACTTGGCTTGCCTTGGCCTCCCAGAGTGCTGGGATGACAGGTGTGAGCCACCATATTCACCCCAGACCTTAGTCTTCATGGACAAATAAAGTTAACCGATTTTATCAGTTAGGGCCCACAGCAGGAGAAATTGAACCCACTCTTTGTAATTCAAAGTGAGGAATTTAAGATAGAGGTAGCTGCCCAGGTGCTGAAAGGTTGATAGAGCAAAAGCTCCCTAGGGTTAGAGAGATAAAAAGAAGAGGTAGTCATACCTGGAAGGAGCTGGGAGTCTGGGGCTACCTACCTGGTGGTGGGAACAGAGCCATAAAGAACTTTGCTCAGCTGGGAGCTGGAATGAAAGAGAGAGAAAGAGAAAAGAGAGAGAGAGAGAGACAGACAGACACACACACATGCATGGGGGGGAGGGTGAGAGAGAGAGAGAGACAGGGGCGAGGGAGGGAGGGAGAGAGGGAGAGGGGGAGAAAGAACACAGCACTCCTGGGAAGCTGCCTGAGCGGAGATGGCTGAACACCCCTGATTTCTGCCTGCTGCCCGCTGCTTGTATGCCAGTTTTACATCCCCACCTCCCACTGCCCAGTCTAGGGAGTCTCCAGAATATATTTTCTGGAGTTAGCTCCCTGTGTTAATGAACAGAGTTGGAAAAGGCAGGGAATGGATGGAAGAGCAAGTGTACAAATGACAGGCAGAGAACCATGCAGGGATAGTGGGGGGCCAGAGAAAAAGCCAACTCTAGAGGAGCTGTAAATTGGATCGCAGGCAGACAGTGGAAACTGCAGAGAGAGATGAGGCTCTTGTCTAGAGCCTAGATGGTGTCTAGCTCAGAGCTGGCCCTGTGGCTGTTCTAGGAAGTTCGAATTTTTTTTTTTGTCAAGATGATGTGAGTGGTTGAAATTCTGGCGTGACCACGTTCCTGTCTGTACACACGCAGAAGCTTTGTTAAAGTCAAAGTAAAACAGGTAAATGGTATAGAAAGAAGTCCAGGAATAAAAGGGCTGAAAGTCGCAGAAGACCAGTGCTCTGCTCCCCCATCCTTTCTGCTTCTCAAAATAATCGCTTGTAGTGATTCAACTTCTGTCTTGACTCTTCTGGTAGTTTTTTGGGCAGTTTAGATGTGATGCTATTCCACTGTGCCACTTACTTGATTTTGCACAAGTAGACATTCTATCCTGATGACTCCCCCACTACAGACAGGACGGACTCAGCTCACTAGGTTAAACCCCCATTTCTTTCCTATTCTTTCCATTTTTTGATAAGCATAGTATTGTTTTTAGCTATTCTATGTTCTTTTACCATTTAGAACTTTAAATGATAATTATTTTTGTTCTAGCCATGTTTAACACACAAGGATCTCTTGATGATACCCCCCGTTGTGAAGTGCTAATCTGAGTGTTCCTATAGTCCCTTCTGCTCATAACCTGCTTTCATTCTCCTGACTTTTTTCAGGTTTAAATTCGCTTATTACTCTGGCAAATAATTACATACACGTAAACTGACTTCTGCAATGCGGAATACGCACGTACACTGTGAACTGGGGAAATCTTTCAAGTCTTTCTGACACCAGAGTCCACTTTCTACTCCGTGATTCTCCGTTCTATGATAGAGGCAAATGTTTCATTTAGATTCCAGCTAGTGTTGGCAACATGGGGTGTGATTCCACACTATCTCCTTACTCATGTCTCT
Organism: Galagoides demidoff; assembly: GCA_963574575.1. Lineage (NCBI taxonomy): Eukaryota > Metazoa > Chordata > Mammalia > Primates > Galagidae > Galagoides > Galagoides demidoff. Next base: position 30,524 of record CAUYQV010187474.1, on the reverse strand, counting down.
TATTTTCTAGAATTAAGTGAATTCTAGAAGTTCTAAAATTATTTTGACTAGAATTGCAATAATAGAAATTATTTTCTCACTCTAAATAGTCAGTTTAAGGGGGAAATTAGCCTAAATCTAACCTTAGGATTTCACTAATCTAAAGGATAAAATAATAACTTAAAATTGATCTGTCCTTGGAGGAACAAACAAAACCCTTCTCAAAAGAGAAAGGAGAACTATCAGCGTGGTTTTGTCTTTCTGTATGCAATTGGGGAGGCTGAAAAGTTGTCTGCTAATCACATCCTTGCAAACAGCATTGTATTGCAGGATCATTAAGGGAGCTCACTATTCAAAATAATTCCATGATGAATCTTTTATATAGCACAAAATTCCTTTATTGTGCAAATAATCACTTCAGTTTATTTTTCAGTCAATCCAAATTTCCACATATTGAGTTTGCTTAACTCACGACACAGCTGTGTTTATGGAGAAAAGTGAACTCTTGTAGATGAGTAACATTATCATCATTCATTTTCTGCAGCCTCTGAAGGATAGGCAAAGATGACAGCTATGATCCTTCAGGCTTGCCAAGAGCCCACCAGAGTGAGCTTTTACAAACATGCTACAGATATTTTTCCTTCAAAATACTTTCCATGAAGCCTGAGCCAGGAAGGAAAGACAGATAAGACTGCTGGCCACCTCTATCTGCCCCGTCCTCCTGCTTCCTTCACACATCCTCACCTCTAAGCTGGAGAGAGAAGCTCCTCAGTATCGCTGAGAGTCTCCTGAATTAGAAGTGGCCACTTTCCTGAGCTCTTCAGCAGTCCCAGGATGGCTTTTGATTGTCTCCTGGGGTCATCGGCTTTAAAATAGTGAGTCCTGATGGTCTGGTATATTTAGCTTAATGAATACAATAGATGTATCAGGTCTCCTGAAGGTGGGCTGTAATATTGGGAAACAAAATTTCTCTCTTTCCTTTCCTTTCATCTTCTCTTCTTTTCTCTTCTCTTCTCTTTCTTTTTTGAGACAGAGTCTCACTCTGTGCCCTGGGTAGAATGCCATGGTGTCATATCTCACAGCAACCTCAAACTCTTGAGCTCAAGCAATCCTCCTGCCTCAGCCTGCCTATTACCTGGGACTATAAGTGTTTGCCATCATGACCAGCTAGTTTTTTGTTGGTTTGTTTCTTTGTTTTCTACTTTTAGTAGAGACAGGTCTCACTTTTGCTCAGGCCAAGGTGGGAGGATAGCCTGAGCTTAAGAGTTTGAGAAACTTGAGATTTCTGATGATAGCACTTAGAAAGCATTCCTATAGGAAAAATTCGTGGGGTCATCATTTCTGTAAATTGAGTCTAAAAGATATTAATTTTAAAATAGCATAAAATTTTTTTGTGTGAAAAGATAAAAATTGCTCAAAGTAGCAAACAATAGGAAGAATTTTGTCCTTCATGAGATATTTGGCAGCCATGAAAAGGATAGGAATTCTAACTATGGAGCACCAAGGAATATGGTCCCCATGAGCACGTGTGCACAGATTACGATGTCAGGAGATGACCATCTGTGGATGACCACCAGAGCATAGGTAGGAACAATTGTAATAACATTTCCATCATTTTCAAGTATTTTTAATTTACCTTTATGACAAAAGGAGAAATACTATCAAGGAGTCCTCATAATCTGTTTTTTTTAAAATGAAAAATAAAAGAGAAATGAAAAGGAAAAGAATGCTAAGGAGTCGCGCTATCCAAAATAAAGTTTTTTAGCTCATAGACGTCTATCTCTTGCTTCTGATTACAAGTGTACTGAGCAAATGAAGCATTTTCCTATTGGTGAATTTTTGTGAAACAACCTTATTCTTCAGCAGAGAAGTCACATAAGAAATTGGATTCATTCAAAGCTAGTTTCCTTAACCTCTAGAATCTTATTAACCTGAATTAATCTTCATTCTTGAGAAGTCCACCTCCCTTTCAGAAAGCTGATTTATGTTACTGCCTACAACACTAACGCACTAAAGCTTAGGTAGCTAAGTATGGTCATTTAGAGAAATGGGTGATCCTAAGACAGCAGGTAGGAACCGGGGAGAATGAGAGAGATACAGAAAGGCCAGAGTTCCCATGTGTGAAGTGTCTGCTATTTGCTAGGTTCCTTTAACACACACAGGAAACAGTGCCAGCTGCATAACTATTTTATTAGCTGTTATCACTTCCACTTTTATTGTCACTATATGAGGTAGATATTTATACACTTTATAATCTGTTTCACGAATTCAAACTATAGATGCATTCACATCACCTTACTTTTCTTACATGCCTTGTTATTAAGAAGGTTAAGTATCTCCTGTGAGATCTTTCCTGTCTTGAAATGCCTTTTACCACAGGGTTAGTGGTTAGATTGCCTTTCCCAGAATGATGTGGTTTCTGTGTAGAGCACTGTTTTTTTAATGTAAATGATAGATACAGGGTCGTTAGGAGCACATATTCACATAAAACAGTTTGTGTCATTTCGGGATGGGATGTGTGTCTCACACCAAGCTAAGAATACCTGATCTAGAATAGTGACAGCAGCTGTACAACTGGCAAATCGTGGCAGGGGGCTCCCATAACAGAGATAACAACTTCACTCATCATGTAAGACGGCCTTTTTCCTAACTCTCCTCCGAGGATAGACCCTGCAAAGATAAGAATATATGGAAACCATGCTGAGAAGAAGAAATCTTAGGTGAAAAAAGAGAGAGGGGCCACTCCCAGCTGGGGCAGAGGAAAGGATTTAAATATAGATCAACCACTATTTTGATAACTTTCTTTGGGACTATGTATCCTAATGTAATAATTAAAACATATTCAAATTTGGTGAAAGTGACCAAAGGATTTTTTAAAAAATTAAGTTCATTTAGAGAGATATTATTTAAAGAAATATCACCCTACTAAATCAATTTTAAAAAACAATGGAAGCCAATAATAAATTTATATTTTAATGCACATTATTGTATCACTCACAATAATCCAATGAGATGGGCACCATGATAGCTCTAATTTACCAAATTAGCAACTGAATTACAGAGAAGTAAAGCCATTTACCTGAGATCACATAGCTCATGTCACATTTGAGTCATGTGACCTCTGATAAGTCACATAAGAAATTTGAATTCAGAGCTGCTTTCCTTTACCTCTGGAATCTTACTAACTTAAATTAATCTACTTTGTTTTTGAGAAGTCTGCCTCATTTTTGGAAAGTTGATTAGTACTGCTGCCTATACCGCTAAGGCATAGTCCACAGAGAAGGCAGAGTGGATAAAATGAGAATGCCCACTGAATGCTTCCCAGGCATTTTTACATAAAACCACGATCCCATGTAGGCTCTTGGGCCCCACTATATCTCCACAGAAAAGCACATTAGATCCAAATGGAATGATAGTCTTGGCCATTGTTTATTTATAGGACAAGCAATGTTTTATAAAGCACTTATTGCTTCCCAGAACACTGGAAGAAATTCAGCTAAACAGATAATGCTATACCTAGACCAGTACAACAATTTGAATATTTACCTAATCTAGATAGAAATATTTATGGAATTTAGGTCATGAGTTTGTTAGTCAAATTTAAAATAAATGATTTGATATATTACATATTATATCCTTACTTACACATGCAAAACCAAGCATTTCTCTTTAGAATATCAGGACAATTATATTCTATTTTTCTCTGCCTTCAGACACAATTCCTAAGCAGCAGGCAAAGCTTCATTCAATGGCCTGTTGTATTTTTTCCTGTTCATATTCAGGGAAGGCTTTAAGCTCTGTGAGACCCAGTCAGTCTTGTTCTCTTCTGCATCTTCAGTGTCTAAGGGAGTATCTAGCACAGGATAAAGGCTCAGAAAACATTATTAAATGACTAAATAAAGGAACTAGAATAAAAGTTACAGTGCTGTGATGGTTAATTTTGTGTGTCAACTTACCTAGGCTTTGGGACCCAGATGTTTAGTAAACACTAGTCTAGATATTGCTGTGGATGTAGTTTTATTTCTTAGACTAACATTTAAGTCGCTTGACACAGTAAAGCAGATGATCTTTCATAATGTGACTGGGCCTCGTCCAGTCAGTTGAAGGTCTTAAGACAATAGGCTGAAGTACCCCAAGGGAGAAGGAATTCTGACTTCAGTCTACTTTTGGGCTCAAATTGCAACAACAACAATTTTCCCTGAGTCTCTAGCCTGCCAATCTGCCCTGCAAATTTTGGACTTGCCAGCCCCTATAATCATTTGAATCAATTTCTTAAAATATCTATCTGTACACACAAATGTGCATATGCACTCACAATATGTTCTTTTTCTCTTGAGAATGCTGACTAATACATATTCATTTTATTCTTATTCACTTATCTTATTCACAAGAAAATATTGAAGAGCTGCCTTAAGGTCATGCAAAATGATGGCTTTTGGCTTTTCAATAGATAGGATGGTCGCATTTCCCATTCAGCGGGGGCTGTTCACTAACACAGGATCTCTGTTCATCATGTTCTTGATTTCTTGCCCAAGATTCCATTAATCCTCGCTGCCTGGGTTGTGAAATGAAGGAAGGGTTAAATGAGCATTCTTACCTCTTATGAGCATCTTCTAGCAGCCAAACCACCAACTTGGAGTTCCAGATTGCAGATCCAACCTGCTCCATATGAATGATACTCTGGCTGCGCTGCAGTGTTCTCAAGCCAATCTTTCAATCATTTTAATCTCTAATCCAGTTTGTGTGGCTGGACCTGGCTAATTTGCCTTCTAATTTCCATATCAGCGGCCATTTATGTGGATGGTCCCACTACAGCCAAAATATTTAAATCAATTTATGGCACTAAAGGTAAGCAAAGACAAATTGAATCATAATAATCAAGGCTTATTGGTTATATTTCAACATTTGTGCATTTTTTTAAAAAGGCACAGAACCCCTTTGACATATAGAAATAAGGAAATGACAAAAAAAAAAGAAGGTGAGAGTGTGCTAATGATGTTTTTTGAAAAATGCTAAATTATCTAAGAAATGTTTCTAAATTGAATACTTAAAATAGAAAACAATCCATCAAGTCAATCAAGAGATTGGAAATTTTGCCAGTATGTTATTATTTTTACTAAGAACTTGCAGATTAGATTAAGAAGATCATAAAAATATTATGGCTTTATGGATATTAAAAATAGCCTTGAAAGGAAAGACCATAGATGTATTCAAATTCAGTTTGAATGGGACATGTGCAGACAACAGAGATACTGTGCATGGCAGAGCACACATTAGGGTATGGGTTGTTGGGATGGAATAGGGTTCACTGAACTGTAGGAATAATAAGATGGAAGGGAGGATTCAGAGAGTGAGAAATGGGAACTTAGAGCATAATCACCAGGAAGCTAGAAAATGATTAGAGTGGCAGGGATATTGTACATTTCCATATCCTGAGAATCTGATTGGCTATACCATACATTTTTAACACATTCATTAGAACTTTGTATTTAATATTTCTAATTGCTCCATCTTACAACATATTATTCAAAACAGGTAATACAGAGCTTACCCTTCAAATTCACCCACTGGACCCCAACAAGCCAGTTACAAAGGTGTTTCTAGTTGCAAACTTGTCCCTATTGGAAAATTCCACCTGTCTATATTTTGGGTAATATTTCATGAACATCTCTTCCAAATTTTCTGTTCTAAGAAGGATGCTTTTCTCTCATTGACAAAGCCTAAAAAGCCTCCTTCTTCCAAAGTGAGTTCATTGCACATCCAAAAATATCTATATTTCACTGGTTTATCCTCTATCCTCTAGTCAAGCTGTAATGTTCAAAGCCTAGGAACCCCCAGAGATGTCATTAGCTATCCTACAAAGGAAACAAGAATGTGTAGGCCTGGTTCTTGGGTCTCCACCCTCTGTTTCAGCTAGAGAGCTTGGCTATAAGCCTACTAATTTTAGATTTTGTATTAAAGAGACTTCATTATTCTAAAGAAAAGGAAAAGAAAAAAAGAAAAACCGAAGACCAATGCTCTAGGCTATTTTCTTTCTTAGCTTCTGACCTAGATCTGTAAAGTAGGGAATATGTAAAGTTCTGCATACACATTTACAAGAATAGTTTTGTTTTCAAGGATGAAACATAGCAAATACTTGTAAATTTGTATAATGCTTGTGAATTTTATAAATCTGATCCGTAACACTAAATTTGAATACTTAGCAAATAAGAGTCTCCTCAGTTAAATCTGTGTCTTCAAAGCTGGAAGCAGGTACGTTCATTTCTGCTTCACTATCCATCTGTCAATTGTGTGGGAACTGGCAGACTTTCTGAGAAACTGGTTTGACTTACAGAAGCTTGAAGAAGCAGTATCCTTGTGTAAGTCCTTTCTGTACTTTCTCTCCAATGTCCTTATCATACAGCAAAGAGGGTCTTGTGACAACACAGTGCGTGAGTGAAAGAAAAAAGCTTATAGAGATTTGATGTAGAATACCATCCTTATATATATTTTTACAATTCTCTCAAAGGTATCATCTGTGGTAGACAGAATAATACCCTTCCCTTTCCCCCCAAATAATGGTCCCACAGAGATGTATACTTCTTAATCCTAAGAACTTATGGATATGCTACCTTATATGGCAAAGGGACTCTGCAGATGTGATTAAGTTAAGGATGTTGGATGGGGAGATTATTCTGCGTTATCTAGGTTAGCAGTGTCTCACAGTGTCTCCAACGTCATCATCAGAGTCTTTCTAAGAGAATAACAAGGTTAGAGTGAGAGCAAGAATTGTAAATGATACATTGCTGGCTTTGAAAATGGAAGAAGGGCCCATGGTCGGAGGAATAGAGGCTGCCTCCAGGAATCCAAAAAGATAAAGAAACAGATACTGCCCTTGGACCTCCAGAAGGGAAGGGATCCCTGCTGACACCTTTATTTTAGTCCGTGGAGACTGATATTGGACTCCAACTTTCAGAGTTGTGAGATAATAAATTCAACTTATTTTAAACCACTACATTTCTGGTAATTTGTTATATTAGTAATGGAAAATACTACAACATCCTTCAGAACCACAAGGCGTGGACAGGTGGATAATATCAAGTATTGGCAAAAATGTGACAAGATGGGAAGCTTGTGAACTGCATGTGGAAGTATAATCTGATGTCCTCATCCTGGAAAGCAATCTGGAAGTGCTTTGTGGAATTGAGTATGCATTTGTTCTGTGACCTGTGAGATTCTACTGTTATATATACATATTCCAGAGAATTATTCTCATAGAGTTCTGTAATGATATATTCAAGGATGTTTGTACAGCCTGGTTAATGTTAGTGGAAAGTTGAAGAAAATCTAGGTGTTGATCTCTAAAAAAGTGAAGAATAAGTAAACTGGTGAAATACTAGCGTATATTAGAAATGATGTGTCAAATAATTATATCTATATAATCAGATCTTCCAAATAAAATGTGAAGAAAGTCAGAAACAGAGTTATTTCTCTTTTATATAACACAAAAGCAACAGCATAGATATATTTATTCAGTTGTTGATTTATAATAGTATGACTCATGGATATTTATTTTACTCTGTGGATTATAATTCAGTGCTATTGCCATTTATTTTCTTGCTCCAATTGTTTCACGTTGACCATTGAGAGCTCTTTCAATATTCTTGTACTATTTTTACTTTCAAATTAAATTGTTTACATCTTTACCATAATCTTGTCAAAATAGTTACACAAAACTTGACCATATTACAAAAAGAAGAAAAGCAAAGCATATTGGCTTAGTCTTAGCATGGTTTTGGAGGGTAACGACATCATGAATTAATAATCAATGGAATCAAATGCTTTATCACAGTATTTCATCTCCCTCCTCATGTATCAAGTTTGGCCTTTCCTACGTGGAGATACTGAGGATTCTGGGTATAATAGTAACAGGCATCCCTATGGAGGACAGAAGGGGGGCATCTTATGGAGACCCAGGGCTTTCACTTCACTGAAGTCTAATCAACACTTAGACTCCCAGAAACAACTCTGTGTCTGTCTGTCTGCGCTAGGCGTGAACATGTAAGAATGGCTGAGGCAAAAGGCCAATGCAGCTTCAGTTATACAGTCAGGAAGGAAACATGAGTAAAACAAAAATCATATTTTAATTTTTAAATGTTAGCAGTGTCCCACATAGCGAACATATGTTGACCTTAAGCATGGTGAAAAGGCTGTACTAGAAGATTCCTAACTCGGCATCCGGAAATAACTTTTTTTGACTCACCTCCTCCACTCTCGTTGGTGGAGTCTTGCTTCTTGATCCACAGCTGATGCCTCCATCCTCCCTGAACAATCTTTTCCCTAAATTTGGAGAGCACCACTAATCCATGTTTTGCTCCTGTTTCTCTGACTATTTGTCCTCAGTTTCCTTTGCTGGTTCCTTTCCATTGCCCAACGTGTAAGTGGCTGTGTCCCAGGACTCAGTCCTTACACCTTATCTCTCCTTTGTCTACAGTCCCTTTGTTGGTAATCATGTCACTTCTGAACTTCAGATTCCACCTGTAGGCTGACAATTTATATCCCCATCCCAGACCATTTCCCTGAGCTCTACAATTGTACAGCGTGTCCCAAAAGTTGCCCCAAAAGCCGCCATACAAAAGGAAGATAGGAAACTGTAGATAAATGTACCTTTACTTACAAAATATACATTGCAAAATTTTATAGACATGGCTAACACGTAAATCATATTTTGTAAAATTTTATAATGAATAATTTTTAAATAAAGGGACATTTAACTGCAACTTCCTATTTTCTCTATGTATGGTGACTTTAGGGGCAACTTTTGGGACATGCTATATATAAATAAAATTGCCTACTCAGCGCTTGCTCAGCGCCTGTAGCTCAGTGAGTAGGGCACTGGCCACATACACCAAAGGTGGCAGGTTTGAGCCTGGCCTGGGTCTGTTAAAGAATAATGACAACTGTAACCAAAAAATAGTCGGGCACTGTGGTGGGCGCCTATAGTCCCAGCTACTTGGGAGGCTGAGGCAAGAGAATGGCTTAAAATCAAGAGTTTGAGGTTGCTCTGAACTGTGATGCCACTGCACTCTACCAAGGGAGACATAATGAGATTCTGTCACAAAAAAAAAAAAAAGAAAAAAAAATTGCCTACTCAATATTTTCTTTTCAACATTTAAGAGTCATATAAAACTCAGCAAGTCCAAAGTTGCAATCTTCCCTCTGCCCCCTGCCCCCCTCAAAGCCCCAGGTCTCTTCCATCTCAGGAAATGTCAACACCAGTTGTTCAAGTCAAAGTTTTCTGAATGATTCGCGACTCCTCCTTTTCCCAAATCCCAGAAACAATCCACTGGCAAGTCTTTTTAAATTATACATTCAAATACATTGCCAATCTTTTCCTTTCTTAGCACCTTGATCTGATCACCTCAGCTGAATTATTATAATAGCTTCCTAACTGGTCTCTTTGTTTCTCCCTTCACAATCTTGGAGAATATCCCTAACAAAGTTCTTGTTGATACTCATGGCAGGACATGTTCCCGCCTCTGCTCAGAATGCTCCAATGGTTTCCAGAGTAAATGCCCACCCTTACAACAGCCCAGACCTCCACCCCGGGGTACTGGAAACTTCCCTGATCCCTTCTAGTACTCTCCAGCTACAATGACCTTGCTTCTTTCTGGACCCCACTCCCGGGGGTGGGGAGCACTTGTTCCTCCAGGTGCTTGCATTTGCCAGTTCTTCAGCCTGGAGGCCTTTTCCCTGAGATGGGTCCCACTCCCACCCCTCTTTAAGGTTTTGCTAAAGAGCCATCTACTCAGTGGTATCTGCCACCTCGCCAGTTTGTAGCCACTTTTTACACAAGGAGCTCGCCCTCTCCCTTCCCTCTTTCTCATCTTCCGTGGTATTTATAACTGTCCACTGGGCCATATATTTACTTTTGGTTTATTTTCTGTCTTCCCCTGCCATAAAGTTGGGGGTATGTGTCTGTTTTGTTTGCTATTATTTCTGTGACGCCTAGAATGACATATGGCACATCGTACGTGTTCAATCTGTTGTGGAAGATCAAATGCATGGAATAAATGGATAGATGCGTTTCTTTGGCCCCTTACCACTCACGAAGGGGGTGGATATTATTACCTCCCTGTTGTAGGGCAGCTCAATGCTTGTCAAGGCTGCATCCATGTGAAAATGACACTCTTTGGAAGCGATTGTCCTCTCCCTGCCTCAGTGCAAGCCTACAGCCAAGGAAGGAGGTCTGGAAAACGCAGTCACAGGATGGGCTCCAGAAAAAAAGGTAAAAGATTGTCAGGAAGAGGAAGCAGGCAAGCACCAAGGGCAAACCTTGCCTGCTCTTCCCACTCTCCGTGCAGACAATGCGCTCCAGAGGCTACTGGGATGGTCTGCAAGCCATTTCTTCCAACAGAGCTTTATTTCAGCTTAGTGGCCAAGTGTAACCTGAATAAAAGGAATAAGGCAGGTTATTCAGTTTCTAATTGCTACTTGCACAAGTTTTTCCTAATTGCATTTTCCATAGACAATTTGTGCCAAAATGAACATTCCACTAATGACGCTGGCAAGACAGTTTGTCAAACGCTGACACCTAGTGAATGTTACTATACAGACCTTGTTCTGGGCTCTGTTTCAGGTCCAAGAAATTCCACAGACATTCAATTTAGGAGGCAGTCAAATCTCATTCACCTACTCTCAGTATTAGACTTGGCAGAGTTTGACTCCGAAGTGGCGCTCCCGCTCATTACGGGGCCCCTGCGCAGGAGTGAGTGTATGCCCTTGGAATGCTGGCAAAAATTTTAATCTAAGAAAAACAACCAGGACAGAAGAACTCCTGCAAAATTACCCGGAGAGCCTCTCAAGCCAAATATAAATTTTTAATTTCTGTTAACTGCCATGGTGTGTGATCAGCACGGAGCTGTGCTCCTTCTGTGACACGGCCAGGAAAGCTCAGCCTTCAGCTGCGGGGGACCTGGGCTGCCAGGCTGGTTCCGAGATAAGAGCGTCTTAAAGTCTGAGAACTGGCACTTCGGAGGCCCTCTATGCCAGCTGGTGTGATTTAATGGAGGAATCTTAGGCCCATAGAGAGTCAGGAACTTCTGGGAGATATGATAGAATCTAAATGGAACTTAGAATCACACAACATCGGAAACAAATGAGAGGTCCACTAGACAGTGACATTTCACACATTTACTGAACTTCTCTGCATTTGTGTTTACTGTGCTATGAAAAGAAGAGATGGCCGTGGCCCATGGGTTTGCAGTGTGGGAAATGAGATGTGCAAAGAAAGAGCTTAATATCCTACAGTGTCGGACCCTCCCTTCCTTTCTCTTCTCTTCCCTTCTCTCTCTTTTTTTCCTGCTCCTTTAGGATCACACAGCAAAGGGCTGGGCCAAGCTTAAAGCACAGCTCTGGGTCTGGGTTCATTTGTTGATCCTTTCTATTGCTCTGTCTGAGTGCCAGTGGAGAAACCGCAGAGGGAAAGGGTGTGCACCCACCACCTCCCGCTGCCTCCCCTTCTATAGCTTGATACTGGGACCCATAAAAGCCCCACTGACTCTTCCCAGAAGAGTGGCCAGGGATCCCTGTGTTCCTGCCTCGGCCCTGCTGGCTTGTAAGGAGTGTGCTCTCACATCTGCCTTTCTGGGGTGGCGAGGTGGCTCTGGTGAGGACATGGGCTCTGAACCAGATTGCTTAACTTCAGACCCTCACGCCTCCTCTTATTAGCCATACAGCCTCAGCCAAATCTCTTAAACTCTGCCTCTGCCTCAGTTATCCCATCTGTAAAATGGGATAAAAGCAATATTTATGCCACAGGGAGATATAGAGGGTGGATATAAAGTTCGTTTGCAATTTACTATGTGAAACCATTTTAAATTGCATACAAATGTTATGTGCACCCTGTATAGAGAGATTGCATAGCTAACAATAATTTTACGATGTATGGCATGTTCCGTAGAGAAGGCATAAAGAAAGAGATACCAGCATTAGACTTGTCTGTTTCTGTGGATTGTCTCAGTTTGGAGGAATTTAGATTAGGTTACTGTCCAATTCCCTGAGAAGCCCACAAGCCCCATCTTATCTTGGTTAGGTAGTAGCAAGCCCATATGGGCCTCCCAGAGAGACTGACAATGTCTCCATGTCTATTGCTCCGCCCGCCCTTGCCATGCCCTCCCCTCTACTCCTCTTCCCTCTGTCTCACTCCTTTTTTCTTCCTCCTCTTTTCCTCACTCTCTCTTTTATCCATCCTTCTGTCAGTCTCAACCTCTCCCCTAACCTTCACCATCTGATAGCAGCTGGACTTTTTGTTCTCTTGGCCCTCTGTTCCTTGTCATTCCCCGCTGTAATCTCTCGGTATTTACAGGGAATAGCACAAGAGCCTATGTGTGTTCATCTGTCATTTCACTGGTGACATCAAATTAGAAATGCTTGCCAAAGCCAGGCCCTGCCTTCTCCTTTCAAGATTTGTTCCAGGTGGCCAAAATGTCCATAGTGGCTACCTGGGGTCCTTCACAGTGATTCGGAAGCTACAAAAAATGGGAAATGACCTTTTTTCAAATGGAGTGGAATCTGGAGTGCCTAGAGAGACAACCGCAAAAAGTCCTTCTGGTCTTTGCTGGCATCACTGCTTTGTTCTTCTTTTGTTAATGATCCAGAGCTCTCAGCGGCCAGGTTTCCTAACATGTCACACACAACATTATATATGCATGTCAGGGACATTTTCAGTCCTAGAGGCCAAAATCTTCATCGAATTAATTGGCTACTGGGGCCCTTCTAGGTGCCTTTGGACCATTTCCTAACTCTGAATCACCTTTATCATTTTTGTTATTATTAGAAAATATTTTAACCATGTCAAAAAGTTAGGAAGGTAATATATCCACCATCAGTCAAAAAATATGACAAATACAGCTTGTTCTTGCCTTCCTGTCAATTAATAAACCTACCATGTCTTTTTTTAAACTTATGTGTGAGTTTTTCTTTTTTACCATTTAAAATTCAAAGATGTTATGTTATATCTATTTCTTGAATAGATATATGTTGAGTTAGCTTAGTTACACATACTTTTTTACTGCTATTATATCCTGTGTTTTCCATTTGTGTTAATCCTTCCATACCTATTATTTTCTCCTTTGAAAATCCTGTTTATATTGATCAATATTTTCTTATTCTTTACCATGCTTTTGGTTTAGAAGCTATATATTCTTTTTCTCTTTTTTATGGTTATTTAACAATTTTTACTTACTCATGGACACTTAAGAAAATCAAAAACTACCAATAACTTTATTTTGCTCAATGGTAACTTAGAATTCTTACCTCTAATAAAGAAAGATGGAGACTTTACCTCTTTCATGTTTACATGGATGGAGCTGGAAAATGTTCTTCTTAGCAATGTATCACAAGAATGGAAGAAAAAGTATCCAATGTACACAGCCTTACTATGAAACTATGAAAGCTATAACCTAATTATAACCTAAGAATATGGGGAGGGGGAGGGGGTGGATGGGTAGAGGGAGGGTGATTGGAGGGATCACCTCTATGGTTTATCTTACAAGGGTATAAGTGAATCTTTCTAAAAGTAGAATATAAACATCTGAACACAATAACTAAGAAAGTGACATAAGGCTATGTTAACCAGTTTGATGAAAATATTTCAAATTGTATATGAAAACACCACACTGTACCCCATGATTGCATTAATGTACACAGTTATCATTTAATTAAAAAAAATTCTTACCTCTGGAAGAAGATTGTCCACATTGAGCTAGTTCTTGAACCAATTTACCCATTATTCTCCTTTTAGTTTATACAATAATTGCTTATACAAATATAACCATTAATTTACTCATTCCTTTCATCATCATTGCTTCTTTTACATCACCTATCCTTTCTGGGAGAATTTACAATTTCTGAGGTGAAAGTCTTATGCTGAAAAAAATTTTTCAACATTGTTCTTTTGAATGTCTTCATTGTGTGTGTTCTTGTTCTTGAAACATATTTTTTTTTTATAGTTTGGCTATAAAATCTAAACTAACAATTATTTTCTTTAGCACTTGAAGGCTATTATTTCTGTTCCTTCTGTAGTCTACCTTGTGGTATAAATGTGCCATTTGTTATAATTAATGACTTGCCCAGGATAGCTTACATTCTCCCATGTCTTATGATCTGGGGCTATATGCTTGTGTTAGAAACGAAGGAACCTAATGGGAACTGAGTGTGTGAGTCTCTGAGGTGACTTTATGTTTTCTTCTGCCAAGAGCATTCCTAGACCAATGACTTAACTCAGTGTTTTCCAACCTTTTTTGCCTCACGGCACGCTTGAACCTATAGTTCAACTTCCACGGCTCATTGAAGTTATGTTGACCAAAAAAGGAGAGATTTTAAAAAAAAATATACTTACTGTGCTTTGATCGTCATTTGAAAACAATTTAATTGGTGATATTCAAAAATTTTTGAGACACCACTAAGATCCTCTCATGACACAAAATATATTTGTTACATTTTTCCATTAGGATGACTGTTAGCAAAAACACAAATAACAAGTGTTGATAAAGAGGTGGAAAAATTGGAACCCTTGGGCATTGCTGGTAGAATGCAAACTGGTGCAGCCACTACAGAAGACAGCAAGATGGCTCCTCAAAAACTTAAACATAAAAGTGCCACGTGATCCAGCATTTCTGGGTATATGCCCCACATAACTGAAAGCAGGGATTTTAACAGATATTTATGCATCAATGTTCCTACCAGCATTATTCAAAATAACCCAGAGGGGAAAGTGGCCCAAGAGACCATTGATGGATGAGCGGTTAAACAAAATGTGGCATGTCCTTACAATGGAATATCACTCAGCCTTATCAAGGAAGAAGATTCTGATACGTGCTGCAACATGGATGGACCTTGAGGACATTACCCTAAATGAAGTAAGTCAGTCACAAAAAGACAAATGGTGAATGTTGCCAGTACATGAAGTCCCTAGAATAGTGAAATTCATAAAGACAGAAAGTTGAAAGGTGATGGTTCACGGGCTGGAAAGGCAGAAGAAGAGGAAGCTACTTTTAATGGATGTGAAGTTTCAGTTTTAGAAGCTGAAAGAGATCTGGAGCTGGATGGTGGGGATCATTTTACAACAATGTGCATTTGTTTAATGCCACAGAACTGCACACTTAAAATGGTTAATTTTATACTATGTATGTATTACTATAATAAAAAAACCAAGTATATTTGTTATACCTTAGCTAGGATTTCTAGACTTCATCAGAACATTTTTCAGGTTATATAATTGTATTTTTATCTAAAAATAGGCATTTCTCTACTTATTTTACTCTTAGTACTTTTGAGTTTTTATTCCACCTCAATGTAGTGTTGAGATAAATGAGAACAGAGAAGATGAAGCCCAAGACTTCCCTAACAGAGAATTCTGGCCTTCATCTGGCCTTTTTATTGCTATGGTAGCTGTACTATGTGGACATAACAGGATCCAAGGGATCTCAAGGCTCCCAGGATGGGAAGAAAGCATGGTACAGCCTGACCACAGAAGGAAGGCAACTGCCACTCACACAGGCACATGGTCCCTGTTCCATACACACGGGTTCCTTCTTCTCCCTGGCTTTGTTATTCTGTAACAAGTATCTCCCTATTTTTGCTTATTCGTCTACTTCATTTTCTTGTGACCCATTGGAATTGACCAGGTCCTGTTTGCCTCACAGAAATTCTTCATGTAGTATTTTGTTGTTTGCCCTTCCTAACAACTGCAGCAGGCTCTTGGCTTTCCAATTTCCAGTTTCTGATTTGCTTATGATTTTGAGTTTAATCATCTGGGCTAGATATGTCCATTCTATAAAAATAAATATGCAAGGAACTTCTGGTGGGACAATGAGAAGAGTGCCATGGACCTTCCCCCCAGTGAAACTGGTGGTGCAAGAAAGTTAAAAATCTAATTAAAGTTTTTAAAAATGGTACCTAGGGGATACAGCAAACAAAAAAAGAAGGCATTTTTTCAACAAAGCCTACTAAAACTTAGTAAGAACAGTGAGAATGTGTGGCATTTGAACTATGGCCGGCTTCCTCCTGCTCCCCAGTCCAATGTGGCATGATGGAACTGCACTCCAGATGGACACACCAAGAGCACAGGGCTTTCTCTTCCTGTAGCTCCCAGTGAGAGGGCTACAGTAGTACTTTCCTAAGAGGGGAAGAATGTTAACCTTTTTATTGTTGTCCCAGCTACTTGTCGCAGAGACTAACTAGTTTTTCTTTTGAGACAGAGTCTTACTTTGTCACCCTTGGTATAGTGTGTGGCATCACAGTTCATAGCAACCTTAAACTCCTGGGCTCAAGCAATCCTCTTGCCTCAGTCTCCTGAGTAGCTGGGACTATAGGCACCTGCCACAATGCCCAGTTATTTTTAGAGACAGAGTCTTGGTCTTCATCAGGCTGGTCTGGAACTCATGAGCTCAGACAATCCACTTGCCTTGGCCTCCTAGAGTGGTAAGATTCCAGGTGTGAGTCACTGTACCTGTCCTGAGGCTAGGTAGTTCTGCCCAAGTCCAGACAAGATATGGAGGCTTTAGCCAGGCCCAGTGGCTCACACCTATAATCCTAGCTCTGTGGGAGGCCAAGACTGGTGGATTGCTTGAGCTTAAGAGTTCAAGACCAGCCTGAGCAAGGGTGAGACCCTGTCTATACTGAAAATAGAAAATCTAGCCAGGTGTTAAGGCAGGCACCTGTAGTCCCACCTACATGGAAGGCTGAGGCAAGAGGATCACCTGAGCCTAAGACATTAAGGTCACTGTGAGCTATGATGTCACAGCACTCTACCTAGGGTGACAGAGTGAGACTCTGCCTTAGAAAAGAAAATTGGGGACTTTCTCTTTCCAATTAGCTTCCACTCATGAGAAAGAAGCTTGACCTTGGACACAGCAAATTCTGTAGCCCTGTCACCCTTATCCTGGCCCTTAAAGCAGAAGTTCGAGGCCAAGGGTGGCAAACTGAGACTTGAACCTACTGTAGTCAATCCCTACTTCCCTGCTAAATGCCCAGATCCTACAGTAGAGGTGTCACTTGGAAATAAGGTGTTG
This sequence comes from Galagoides demidoff, assembly GCA_963574575.1. Lineage (NCBI taxonomy): Eukaryota > Metazoa > Chordata > Mammalia > Primates > Galagidae > Galagoides > Galagoides demidoff. The sequence goes on along the minus strand of CAUYQV010187474.1, from coordinate 13,491 downwards.
CTTTCTCTCCTCTGAGCATCAGGGGGATCAGAGATTTAATCCAAGGAGAAAGATGGTCCCAGAACAGCTCCTTCTAAAAGAACTAACTTCATTTGCAGTGAAGTGTGAAAAGTTCCAGGGCTCTCTAAAAAATAATGGGCATTGTGGTTAAATAAATAAAAAATAAGAGGAAACTTTTAGAGTCATTAGAGATATCAGCAAAACCACAGGCCAGCTAGTTTACCAGAGAAAACCTGTTCAAGTTGAAAAAAGTTAAGACAATTAAGACGAGCACTCCTGGGGTTGGAAGAAATCCGAAACACTTACCTCAAAAACTAGGCCTAGGAAGCATTCTGAATTTCCTTGGATTTGTCTGGTGCACAATTTATGCCCAGGGCATTGTTGAGAACAATAGAGCAATCTGTCAGCAATTAATGGGGCTTAACAGCTGGTTGTGGTCCGGGAAAGAGACAGTCAAATAGAGCCCTGCCAAAACCACTGTCATCCCAGAGTCTGCTCAAGGCTGCTCCCTCTCTGAGCTACAGTGGAGGCTTCACACTGAGGCTGGGAGGGGACAGACTTTAATAAAGGCATCCAGCTGACTACTAAACAAACAAATAAACAAACAAGAGCAAGGCCTAGGGTAGGGGGTTAGAGAACCAGTACCTAGACCTAGACTTGCTATCAAGTTTTACTAAATGTCCAATTTCCAAAAAAGGAAGTTGCAAGATATGCCAAAAAAAAGGAAAGTTTGACTTATGTGGAGGAAAAAGCAGACAACACAGACCGGCTATGAGAGCAACCAGATGTTGGATTTAACAAAGACTTCAAGTAGCCATTATATGTACGTTCCAAGAACCGAAGGAAACCATGCTTAAAGAAGTGAAGGAAAGTATGTTGACAATGTCTCATTAAACAGAGAATCTCCATTGGTAGAGCTTGTTAAAAGACAAAAAATGGAAATTCTGAAGTGGAGAAGTAAAATAATTCCAGAATCGAGAGGAATGAAAAATCCACTGGAGGGACATAATAGTAGGATTGAACCAGCAGGACGAAGAGTTAGTAAAGTAAAGATAAATCATTAGAAAGCATGTACCCTGAAGAATGGAGAGAAAAAAGAATGAAGAGAATGAATATAATGTCAGAGAATATGCAGAATGGGAGTACCAGAAGGGGAGGACGGAAATGAGCAGAAGATACAGTGCCTGAAAACTCCTCAAATATGACCCAAAATGTTACTCTACACATCCCAGGAGCTCGGTGAAGTCTAATCATCTGGTCTTAGAGTGAAGGTTACATGGGTACAAAACAGCTGTCTTCCCAGGCGCTGGTAAAATAGAGTATAGGAATGGCAAAAAGCAATCCATATTATTTGCAGAGTGACTAAGTAATCAACTCAGTATTGAATTAGCAAATACAATTTTTTTAGATGACACCATCAACAAGAATTTTACATTAATGAGAATCCTGAGGTCCGGCAAGACCCTAATGCAGCAGTTCTCAACCTGTGGGTCACAACCCCTTGGTAACAATGAAAATACGTTGGGGCATTAGGAAGGTTGAGAACCATTGCCCTAATGTACCTTCATTATCAAAAACAGATTAAAATAATCAGTGATAATTTAATAAGTATATTTTGTTTTATTCCATTATAAATACTATGATTTACTGTTAAACCTATTAACTTTATTTCAATTCATTATTAAATATTAACACATGTCATATAATAGAGAACCTTATATACAAGGTGATTTCAAAACTAACCCTTCTCCTGCCAGAGATAAAGTGTCTTCTGTAGGTAGACAAGTAAGGTTTGAGAGATTTTGGTGGCTGTTCTTTCCCAAATGCCCTTCTCCTAAGACTTATTCCTTCTAGTTAAGGCTTCTCTACCTCCAAATGCAAATGAAAGGATTCTATTTAAAGTTGGATTAATCCTTTACACAAATTTGAATGAGCTAATGTTATACCTTCCTAAAGTGAGGGAGAGAGAATGGAAAAACACAGGATACGTAAGAGTCAGCAAGATTGGAAGAGAACATAACTTGGGCAGCGCCTGGGGATAAGAGGTTCAATTTTGACAACTTTTAGACCTTATTTCTATCCTGTTCACACAGGGGCTTTTGAAAAGTGGACTACCCTTTGGTGAAATAATTCAAATCTGCTAAAGTCATTTGCCTCTTCTCTCATCCACAAGTATCTTTGAATGACTCTGGTTTGAGATAATGACAAAAAACCCTATACAGAAAAAAATGGTGGTCTGTAGTGCGCCATATGCATTAAGCTCTGTCTTAATTGTGAAACAAATACCAGCACTGAGGCTTTTTGTTTGGTGCAAAAACAATAGTAGAGATGGGTATTTGCAGGGAGGGCTAAGTGTGTATATATATATATTGTGAGACAGAGTCTCAATTCTGGGTCCCCGATTAGAGTGCCATGTTATTATAGCTCACAGCAACCTAAAGTTCATGGGCACAAGTGATCCTCTTGCCTCAGCTTTTCTCTTTTAAGTAGAGACCAGTTCTCACTATTGCTCAGGCTGGTGGTATTGAACTCCTCAGCTCAAACAGTGCACCTGCCTTGCCCTCCCTGAGTGCTAGGATTACAGCATTACTCGGTCTAAGTGCTTATATTCTAAAGAGTTAAATTATCTACATTCTGTTGTGGATAATTTACTGAGAACTAAAGGATGACAAATTATGGAGAGTATAATCCTGATAAGCCAGTCTGTAATCAAGTGCTCATAAGAATCATCTGGTGTGAGGCAGACCCCGCCCTCCATCCACCACATTACCTTCATAACGTGCTATGGCAACAGCAGCTCCACTCTTTGAGTTAATCTCAGCATTGCTGGTTTCTAAGGAGCAAAAATGTGGTCAAAAAAATGAATCCCTTTGCTTTTCATTGATTCATAAAGTCCGTTAGAAAATATATTTTAATAAAATAAAAATGAAATATATTAGTTAAAATATACATCTTATTTTATTTTACTTTAATTTTTCTTTTGACTATATGTATACAGAGGAGAGGCATCTTTCAAACCTCTGGTGGCAAAAGGGTCAGGAAGGCTGATTACTGGGCCTCACCTTGGAAGACTCATAGAAGACAAGAAATAGTGCTGGGTAGGAAGAGTAGCTTAAACAGACAAAGCCAAGTGCACAAAGCCTGGTGGTCAAAGTGGGCATGTTCTGATGTCCTCGGTGGGGGCGGGGGATGGGAGTCAGTGCAGCTAGCCAGCTTTCTTGAGGGTAGGGTGTGAAGGGGACCCGGGAGTGGAAGTCCCAGTTAATAGTGACATGGCTGGAGAAGTCAGGCAGACATTCTCCCATCCTCCAGCAAGAGCTGACAGTGACCTCAACTGAAGTAGAGCCAGTGGGAATGATGAGAAATGAAGGAATTCTAGAAATAGTAACAGGAGATAAAGGCATGAGAATGTGGTGTGTCTTATGAATCTAGGTGAAAAGACAACAGTCAAGCATTTGTTTCAGCGTCTGATTTAAGTAATAGGGGACTGTTATTACCAGAGACAGTGCTGCAAATGAAGGAGCACATTTGGCAGATTTGGTCCAGGACAGATGACAAGTGGAGGCAGAGGCCACCATCACTGATGAAAGGTGTAAGTGGAAGCGCCCAGAGAGGAGGCTGCAGCAGAGATTTTGAGGTCAGCTTTATTGAAAGGGGAGGGTGACTCACCTGGGTAGTACAAAGGTGGCCTCTGCACCTGGGGGCACTTGGAGATCCCTTTTATATGGGGCTGTAGAGGTGGGCAAATTCCACAGAATTTGGTCAGAAGGTTAGAGTCCTTTGGCAGGAACTTGGGGAAGTGGGGCTAGCCAGATCCTTTATTTCTTTGTCTTAGCCGGAGGGCAGAGGAGGAAGAGGGGAAAGCTTTCACGTGTGGGGGCATTAGGCCCTCTAACAACTAATAAATGTACAGATTTTAGTTTTATCTTCATATAACATCAATTTTATGAATCCTCCTTTCCTTTTTCTGGTCTCTTTTGTTTGGAACTGAACTCTTTTTTCTAAGTTTTAACTGAAACTTCTATTAACAGAGCAAAAAAACACCCATAGTTGCTATAGGAAAGGCACCCACACTACCTGATCAGGAATTTCCCACAGCTGAGGCACAACCCGAGCTTTCAGACCAAAACAAAGCTCTTCACCTGCACTAACCAGATAATAAAAAATAAAATACCGGGAGACATTTTTCTGTTATCCTGATAATGACCTGAAAGCCTTTCTTTGTTTGATGCATGTAGTCAGAGCGAAGCTTAAACAATGTTATAGAGGAACAATGAATGTTTAAAATCAATCTCCCTCAACTTTAAATAAATAGAATTTATTTTCCTTAGTGACTGTGGTTAGAACATGTTTTAGATCTTTGGTCACGTCCAAGAACATTCAATAACACTAACTAGGATCCAGAAACAAAAATTTTTTATGTACCCTTGATGGTAAGTTAACTTGATCTTCATAAGAACTGCCTTGGCTATTGTCAGAATGTAAGTTAAAATATCTGAAGTTTGAGAGGAAACAGATCATCTTGAGAAATCACTTTGGATGACAAGGGAACTGTAATGTTAGCATTCAAACCACATCAATCATGGGGGTGGAGAACTACTACCCAGCACCATATGAAAATAGTTGGGGAGTTTCCAAAGCTAGGGAGAAACCTATAGCAAGCACTGTAATGTTTAGCTTCTGGGGTGGGGTTCTTTCTTTAAAATATTTTAAATAGTTTTTAAAAGAAACATTTCCTTATGTTTTGTACTGGCTTTTAAAAAATACTAGCTAAGTATTAAATGGATCATTGCGGAAAGATCTGGGCTGCCTTTGGTTGCCAGAGAATACCTAGAGACGTTAGTTATAATATTTCTTGCTCCAAAAACTACCTTCTGCCAATCTATTTCATAGAATGAAATTTCACCAGTAGAGACTTTTTTCTGAAGAAAGATTTATGATATTTACAAACCATCTGATAATATCCTTTACGTCCAATAGCAGAGGGAAGGAAGTGAAGGAACCAGAAGACAGAGATTGAGGAAATGAAATTGGGGATCTAGAAGAGGTCATGAGGAAAGGATAAGAGGTTGTTGAAAAGGTGGGGGAAGAACACAAAACCAGTTCTCAGACCTCACAGTTTTCATGGAGCTGCATCTGTGGTCAACAGGAAACAAAAGAAGAGAAGGAAGTTGAGTAACTTGACTGTATGTCCGATTATTGCCAACCTTCCAGATAGATGCACACACTACCAATAACCATATCTGCAAATTTACTTCCACAAATATGATAATCTTTACATATATCTGAGGTAAGAGAATGCTTGGCTATCAGCAAATAGTGATGTAACTATCTTTTTGGTATGTGGTGCCCCGTGTATTTGGCTGATAAAGTTGTATTGTTATCATGGGTCCTTGAAGACACAGTTGAGCAGTCTCATTTTCATTGGTCCCAGCAGCTATCTGCAGTGCAGGTCTGTCACTGGAAGGACAGAGAGGACAATGTCAGAGAAAGGGATGCAGAAAGGAAGTCATCCACTTGATAGGGAGCTGTGTAATACATTCACAAATAATCATTGCTGTGCATTTGAGCAAAACACAAAGGATAAAAACAGGAATGGTCTTGACCTTTCAGATCTTAAAATCTTCATACTAATCAAATAATCTCATAGGAGAATAGAATGGAATTACAAACAAAACAAGTGCTATGAAGAAAAAGAAACATAAGAAAATATAACCAGGATACCTGAGACACACACACACAGAGGCGTGGAAGAGAAAGATGGATAAGAAATGCTTCTATGAAAAAGAAAGGGGTTAGCTGAGATCTGGTGGATGCATAGCAATAGGTCTCCACGTGAGCAGAGAGACAAAGGCTGTATGTGGGGAGTGGATGAGAGAGAGAGAGAGTGACAGCCAGGAAGCTGGGACAGGATCACAGGAGGAAACAAGGTGCATTCCAGGAAAGGAGAAATGGTGAGTGTGGCAGTTGTCCATAGGAGAGGAGGTCAAAATGAAGAAGTAGGCAGGGAGCCAACTGTCTAGAGCCTTAGGCCTAGTTCAGGATTCCTTTTTTCTCTTACAGGGAATGAGAAGCTGATAAAGTGTGGTAAGCAGATATGTTGTAGTAAAATCTGTCCTAGCTACAGAGAGTAGAATGAATCAGAGAGGAATAAAAACTGCCAACTAAGAGGCTATTACAAGAAAGCAAGTAAAAATGATGTGTAACAGGATGGTTAAGATGCTATTCTTGGGACGAGGACCCAGTGTAAAGAGAAATATATTTTGGTTTTAGATATGTTGAGTTTGAGCGCCCTTGAAATACCAAAGAAAGAATGTTAAGTGGTGGCGAGATATCCGGACTTGGGGCTCCCTGGATGTGTCTGGAATGGCTGGAGACACTTAACATCTCTTGTTCTACAAGTAAGAAGAAAATGGCATACTGAGATTAGGAGCTCTGCAGAGCCAGACTAAGTTTGCCTTCTAATCATGTAGAAACTATAATTGACGTGTCTACTGAATTCTGTTTTGCATTCCTCAACTTTATCACCTCCAAGCCTCAGCTTTATTGCATGGCACATATAATGAGCATCATAAGTGATTTCTTTTTTAATTTATTTTAAAGATTGTATTTAAAATTCAATTTCCAAATTTTAATAGCGTTGTTGACTTAACAAAACAAAACAAAACAACAGTTTCCACTGACAGATTCATAGAAAAATGCTCAGTTCCTTTGGCTAGTCTTTTAACAAAATCTTTATTGGGTATCTCCCATGGGAAAGACTCTCTTCCAGGTGCTGGAGATACAGCAGTAAGGAAAACAGAAAAAAAAAAAATCACCCCTACCCTCACAGAGCTTACAATTAAGTACACTGTTGTATATATGTACACTTAGTGTATATGATACTATACATTAAGCAAAATGAATAAAGCTAATACATACTATATTATATAATGATGAATACTAAGAAGAAAACATCTAGTAGGGAAGAATGAGAGAAAGGAGTTAGGAAATGTAAGCATGTTGAAAAGCTGCACAGTTTGGAACGAGTGTCCAGGAAAGACCTCCTCACTCTGAAGCGGAACCTGGGAAAACACCCTGAAGAGCTGTGAGGGCATGAACGGTATGGATATGCGAGAGAACTAGTCTGTAGATGTAGAAAACAAGTAGCAAAACGGCAGATATAAGTCCTACCTTATTACTCAGCACACCAAATTCAAATGGATGAAATTCTTCAATGAAAGAGCAGAAATTGATAGATGGATATAAGAAATGATCCAGCCATATGCTATCCATATAAGACAGCATTATTCGAATAGCCAGAAATGGAAACAACCAAAATTTCCATCAATGGATGAATAGATAAAGAAAATATGGTTAACCCGTATAATGGAGATTATTTAGCCATAAAAAGCAAGGAAATACTGGTATGAATTACAGTGTGAATGAATCTGGAAAACGTTTTGCTAAGTGAAAGAAACAAGATAAAAAAGGCTGCCTGATGGCATCACATGAAATAGTTAGAAAGGGCAAACCTATACACAGAGAATGCAGATGAGGTGTTGGCAGGAGGTGGATGGAGGAGTAATGGGGAGTGGCTTCTTATGAGCACAGGGCTTTTTGGGGTGGGGTGGGGTGGGGTGATGAAAACGTGCCAGAATTAGATAGCATTGATGGTTGCACAACCTTGTAAATACACTAAGAATCATAGAATCATGCACGTTAAAATGGTAAACTTTATAGTACACAAATTATGTCTTGAAATTAATAATTGCCATAGTTTTAAAAAAAATGACATAGCAGAGGGGAAAATGGACCAATAGAAATTCTATAAGAGAAATAGAAAAAAACAATCATAAATATAAAAACCAGTGGGTAGTGAAAAATAGCAGATTAGAGATAGCTGGAGGGACTATTTACACACTGGAAGATAATGTACAAAAAAATAGTCACCATGAATGACAGAGAGAAAAAATGATGGAAAATGGGAAGATAAGATAAAAACATGAAGGATAGAGTTAGAAGTCTGACACAAATTTAACTGGAGTCCCAGAAGGAGAAGAAAGAGAGAACAAAAAATGTAAAAGAAATCATTGAAGAGATTATGCTCAAACATTTTTCATAACTGAAACAGATTCAAGCCAGAGATTCATGACCACCAAACAAATTCCAAGCAAGGTAACAAAACGCACAGAGATATAATAAAACTGCTTAGAAACTAAAGACATAAAGAAAAAAAAATCTGGAGAAGAGAGGGAACAATAACAGATTACTATCAAAGGAACAAGTATTTGACCAACTGTTGACTCCTTGAAAAATAAGAGAAACCAGAAAACAAGGAAAGAGTATCTTCAGAGAGTTCAGAGAAAGTAATGGCCAAACTATAATTATGGCCCTAGGTACATTTTATTTCAAGAAAGAGGGAACTCAGATGTTTTTGACTAAAGAGATCACTGGCACAATAGTATTTTTAAGATAATAAAGCATTTTCTTTGGGAGAAAGAGTATCAAATAGAAAGTTATAGTCATAGGAAAAAATGACTAGTGATAAGATCATTGGTGAAATAGATGGTGGATATGAAGAAATTATGCATAATGCAAAATTGTGGGGGAAAGATAAAAAATATAAAAGAGTGACTAGGTGATATAATATAGAACGACAGCACTTAATATAGGTTTAATTGTCCCTAAGAAAGTAATTGAGAAGATAAAAAGAATATTTGAACAGAGAATTATATAGAACTGGTGTAAAAATGATGATTCAGGAGCACATTGTAGAAAATGTGCACATAAATACCTTAAAACAGACAGAATAAAAAGACAGATTATAAATAAAACTCACTGAGAATTTCACCATTTAGGGAATCTAGAAGATAATGAATTATATCTTGAGGATTGTAACAGAAATACAACTGTTAATACAAATTGTGTTCCCAGTTACATTTTGTTCAAGAATAAAGTGGAAACAGACATTTCTAGACAACTCAAAATTTACATTTTATTACCAACAGACCTTAAGCAAAGAAATTTTTCAAGAGAAATGGATATCTGATATGCAGGATGAAATGGTGTTCAAAGATGATATTAAACTTGTAGAGAAATTCAAATTAACATTGATTGTTTAAAACAATCATAGCAATGACTGTGTGGTTAAAAGAAATAACAACAACTATAAAAAAATAAAGCTGAAGGGGGAGGAGAATATAATTGAATATGCCCAAGAAGTCTTTGCTTATTTTGAAATAAGAGATATATTAAATATTGTTAGATTTTAGGTAAAGAATATATGTCAAAATTTTAAGTCAATGCAAACATAGAACTAGGATATATAGTTCTAGGATATAAAGGAAGTAAAGCAGCAAAGGGACAAAACAGAGCAAAAAACAATTAACATAGGGTGGTGCCTGTGGCTCAAAGGAGTAGGGCCCTGGCTCCATATGCCAGAGGCGGTGGGTTCAAAAACTGCAAAAAAAAAACCCCAATCAACATGACTAAAAAATGCATAGTGCACATGGCGCCATCAGGTACATGAGACTGCAGATGAAATCAGTAATATATTCTTCTTTTATGCTCAAAAGATCTGATCTCCATTTTACTAACTCTAACTACATGGAATTGTATAGCGTATAATTGGCTCTATTTGCTTTTGAATTCTGTCATGTCAATTTTTAAGTATATCAGAAAGCTGCTAATAAAAAACTAAATCCAAGCACTTTCCCACTGTTTAAATTACCAGATGTTCTTTTTTGACCGAAGGAAATTCTCACAACTTTCTATGGCAAGTCATTTGATTAAATCTGATTATATTTGTGCCTTCTGAATGCTGCCCCCTACTCAGTCTCATTATATTAAAATATTCATGGCTCGGCTGGTGCCTGTGGCTGAAGGAGTAGGGTGCTGCCCCATATACCAGAGGTGGCAGGTTCAAACCCGGCCCCGGCCAAAAACTGCAAAAAAAAACTCATAGCTCCATCATTTCTTCTATTTGTGCAAACCATTTACACACACACACACACATATATATTTTTTAACCTTGGTATTCAGTGTCTGTAGAAATCGCCTGTTCTCATTTGTGAAGAAAAATGCAGGGAGTTAAAATTTGAGACAAAATGGTCATATTTTGTCAAAGAAGTATTAAAATTACAATATGAAAGACTACATCAAATTTTCAGCAAAACTAGGAGGTGATTAAGGCAACAGAGAATTGTATCCATTTGTAAGAAAACACCTATATGACCATTTTTGAACAGGAGGAATGGAGAGTTTAGGTGAGAAAGTTCAGGTGCATGTGGAAGGGTATAAAAATTTATTGCATTAAATAAGTGAAGCTGATCAAGACTGAGGGTTTAAGGAGACTTAGATAAATGAAAAATATATAATAGAAAGTGGCAATTAGTTGAACAAACTTTAGAGCACTGCTCTGCTTCATCCACTGCCCCACAGTAGGGAGGGAATAGAGGGGAAGAAATATAGAAATCGACAAGAAAATTCGGTGTTTAAAGCCATGGTGGTTTAAAGGAAGAAAACTGGGCATGCCATTAACTACTATGCAAATACATGTTCCAGAAAAGGTAGTAAAGCTATTAGGGGACAAAAAGGGGGTGAGATTAACTGTGGCTTAGAGAATCTTGGAGGAGATAATATTTGAGATCGACATCGAAGGATAGAAAAGATTGCCACAGGTTGCTTTGATAAAAAAGCTCAAGAGGTCAGATAAGAGGATTTAGTGATATCTTAGACAACAGAGAGGGAAAAATAATACAGTCAGGAAACAAAGTAGACTATGTAGGAAAACGACAGGGAATGATGGGCTAGAAAGGAGTATGAAAAGGGGACTTTTTCATGTTGTGAACAGAGAAAAATAATCTGATAATGATGTCAGGAGGCTGTAATGTGGGCAAAGTGCCTAAAGACAATAATGCCATTTAGAGGTGAGTAAAGTGATCACCTATTTTATTCCCCAAACTAGGACACTTTTGAGAGCGAACGTGGGCACCAAAATCATTAAAGTGTTAGACATTTTGAAAATATTTATAGGCCAGCAAATTGGTCTTATTTTTGATAGACATAAAAATTATCCACTTTAAAATTTATTTTCAAAAATAGAATATGTGCAAAAAATCCTTTAGCTAAAAATTTAAAATAATATAAACAAAATAATTGCTCTTGTCATATACATATTTATATGCTTCAATCAGTTGTATAGCTATTTCTGCTTTAATACTTTCTAGAGAATATATTGATATTCTGATGTTTTCTAGAGAATATATTTTCAATATAGTATTATTAATATTTCATAAAAATCATCTGCAGTCTTCTTAAAAATGGCATTCTCTGATGCTAAATTTGAAGTGGACCTCTCTGAAACTATGAAAGGTTTACCTAAGAAAATGGTCTCCCTACAGGTGTTGACATGCTTAATGAGCTTAGAACAAATTCTGCCAAGGATAAGTCTTTCCCTTTTAAAAATTTTCTTATTAAGCTGTGAAAATATTTCAGCTTAACAATTCAGGTATCTTTTTCCCCTCTCCATTCAGTAAATAATCTTTGCCAAATATTATTCCAAGAAAACCTTGAAAAATTCTCCTGATGGGTGATTCTTACCAACATCAAGTTTAGATGTTAGAAAACTTTAAGTTTTATCAGTTTTATTCTATTCCAGTATGGGATTTAAATTTATTTAAATAGGAGCTCCCATTAAAGATTCTTCTCACAAATTGAGACATTTCCATTTCACTTATAGAATGTCACACTTCTTAAGTCTTGTACCTTTGAGCTCACATTATCTGATTTGTTCAGTTCTGCTTTCACTTCCACGTGGGTGATTTTTATTGTCTTCCATTTGCAAACAATGTTTTCAGTTGGTACATTATGAAAATGCTTCAAAATTTTTGGTGCTTCATTTGTGTAACACTTTGATTAAAGGTTTCCAAATGTTTTAAAGAAAATACTCCTAAGCTTTAAAGGACTCATTTCAATGACATTGTAGAATATTTGGGTTGATTTGCAAGGTAGCAGCTCAAAGGCTTAAATATGTCTAATTATAATTAAAATCCAATTAATGAGGTATCTACAGCTAGGCTGAAGAGATTTTTAAAATATTAAACTTTAGCTTCATCACAAAGATTTCTTTCTTTCCTTTTTTGAAACAGAGTCTCACGCTGTCTTCCTGGGTAGAATGCTGTGAACTCACAACTCACAGCAATCTCAAACTCTTAGGCTTAAGTGACCCTCTTGCCTCAGGCTCCTGAGTAGCTGGAACTACAGGCATCTGCAGGACACCTGGCTAGTTTTTCTATTTGTGGTAGAGACGGAGTCTTGCTTTTGCTCAGGCAGATTTTGAACTCCTGCCATCAAGCAATCCACTCACCGTGGCCTCCCAGAGTGTTAAGCTTACAGGCATGAGCCAGTGGGCCCAGCATCATCACAAAGATTTTTAGATTAGTTACTCAAAAGAAAAAAAAAAAAGAGGGATTAATTTAGGAGCATGAGACTTAGAGAATCTTGGAGGAGATAATATTTGAGATAGACATCAAAAGATGGAAAGGATTGCCCCAAGTTGCTTTGACAAAGAAGTGTTCAAGAGGTCAGATAAGAGAATTAGCGATATCTGAGACCTTAGAGAGGGAAATGTGTAATAATATTTTTAAATTTGACAATTAACATATTTTGTTTCAATCAGTAGAATATTGAAGGGTATTTGAACCTCGTTATAAATTCCATGTTCACCATGACCAATTCCAAATGAATTATTCTTTTATTTTTAATACTACTGTTTTAATCATGAAACTGTGTTTATTCTCAATTTTTTTGATACTTTTACCACAAAATAAATAATTTTTTTCCGTGTTGAACTTTTAAATTAATTTTAAAGTAGCATCCACATTGTCAGTCTCTCTTTGATTCTAATAATTGAATGAAAATTATTTGAATGATTCTTGGTGTGTTTTTAACTGATTGACATTGGTAGCAGCTGGTGATATTAGTGAATAAAAAACATTGATTAACTATTTACAGAGTTTTCTTTCTGCAAAGGAAGGATAGCTTCAAAGTTACTGCTTCATATTTGTATGTTTGCAAGAAATCTTAGAACTGAAAATGAACATATTTAGGTTTTTTAAAAGTTTTTTAAATTATAGATACTCTGTCCGTATGAACCTTCTTAAGCCTTCCATTTAGTTGGATGGATAGAGGGATCTGTGCCCTGAAATCACAGGGATCATGTGCTCAGGTATGGGGTCATGTTTAAGATGATGGTGTTAATCGTGTTAGCAGATCAAGACTTTTGATGTGTATGAAAGTCACACTTCATAAGTTAATATCTGAACACATTTTCTGCAACTGCATATACCAAATTGTTTTCTTCTTCTTTTTTTTTTTTTTTGAGACGGAGCCTCAAGCTATCCCCCTGGGTAGAGTGCCATGGCATCACAGCTCACAGCAACCTCCAACTCCTGGGCTCAAGCGAGTCTCCTACCTCCGCCTCCCAAGCAGCTGGGACTACAGGCGCCC